>JABCPU010000316.1:0-79107 GCA_016800925.1 Suillus spraguei | reverse complement strand
AGCTCACCACGAATATATCAAGCATGCCCGAACTCACATTCCTCATTCCACGAATTTTCTGGACCCTCCATGTCGACTTCCACTGACCAGAACCAAGCGAGGGACTCATTTCGCTGACCTCGGGCGTTTGGATCGCCGATGGCAGTGCTGATTTTGAGCTGCTCGCGAAGCAGGGGTTTGTATTTCTGAAGCTGGTCTGGCCCCGGCTCAAGTTGTATCATTTGCTTCCTGGTTTTTGTATATATACTGGCATGTAGGGATACTGCCTGCTGCACTGATGTCACCTGGGACCACGCTCGAGTTTTTAGGGCTTGAGATTTGGCTTGCCTAACTGTTGTTCGGAACAGGATAGCCTTGTTGCACAAGTGAATGCGGAGATTGTGCAGGGCATCATTGGCCTGCCCTTCACGAAGGACATCTCCAACGGAATCAGATCCTCTGCCATACAGCGTCTGCAATGTTCAACCCCGAGGTTTGATGGCAATGGAATTATGGTGAGCTCAGGGGAGTTTGTCCATGCATCAGATGTCTCGGTGAAATCCGCCGGGTCATCATCGATATCGTCAAGAATATCTATGTTCAAGTCGTCAGGATCGTCATCTGCATCAAATCCCTCTCCCAGATGCGTAAGAGCAGACCGAGTGAATTCATCTATCTGGCCTTGAATACGATCGCGTTGCCGGGCGATATCTAATCTCTGTGTCTCCGTCGATCGTCTTCCAATTCTGCGGACCTCGATGAGCAATGCAATTTGAGCCTCTTCAATTGCCAACCCAATGGATATCCATGTTGCCACAGATCTGCGAGAGGGTGCTGCATGACGGGCATTACCCGCTTCTAGTAGTCTAAGCTCGATCTCCTTTTTGCTTGGTGCTAAGTGAAAAATGAATGCGGAGCTCCACGGAGACAAAGAATGTTAACTTACCCTTCTTGATATTGATTTCATATAAATCCATCGCCGCAGGATCCCTGATTCTCTTGGACTGAGCGACCATCTCGCTGGCTAACCATTGTGTCTTTAAATTGCCGGGTGCAGCTTCATCAAGTCTGTCGAAAGCCTTGCCACTTTCGGCGATGCCATTCTTCGCCAGCTTGTATTTCCGGCAAAGAGTCCTTTTCATGCGGATCATCTTGCAGAAATTGGAATCGTTCATCTGATAATCAAGACATTCCTTTCGGTGCGGGGATGACATTCCCCGAGCGGCAGGGGAAATCAGGTTGAGACGCGCCCATAGGGTCTCCATGATCTCTCCATCAATCCGGCCAATGCCTTCAATAAAATTCGAAGCATATCGGACATAGCAACTGTCCTGATGTCCATGCACATGCCACAAACCGATTCCAGGAATGATGGTCAGTTCCGGTACCATGTCAAGGTATCGGCTTCGATCCACCCGAACACGAAAGTGCTTGTTGTATTGACAATTAATGTCATAGAAGGTGACAGCCCTGGTAATGCCTTCCATGTTGTGCTGGGCAGCCTCACAAAGGGCGTAGTCCATGTTCATTTGTCTGCAAATGATGCATGGTCAACTAGTGAATGTCGATTGGCATGTTTGGCTTGCCTTTCCCCTTTCTGAAAATCAACCATCGAGTGAGGGACAAAGCACCCATGCCGGGCGCAGGCAACTCCCCCGATTCCTGTGGACTCGAGCTTGTGCCGCGCCGCATTTGCTTGATTGACCGCCCGGTGATTGTTGCAGCTCGATTTTTCCACCGTGTCAGCAGCCTCCGCAAGATGCATGTTATACCTGTCCTTTCCGACCATGAATCCAAGCCCATCTGAAAGCCAAACTTCATCGAGGGGATTAATGGGATGCAGGTGTTCAGCTTTGAAATTTCCGTCCATCACAAATGACCGGGTGTATTTCCAGCTTGGAGTTCTTATCATCGCCGAGTTCACTTCGGTATTGAACATGACTCACTCATCAAGTGATTCATCCCCTGACAAAGATACATTAATCCCAGGCTGAGGACATGCCGGGCAAAATAATGCAAGATCTCCTGCGTTCGGGATGTCAGAACGATGGCCATAGCCATGCCATTTCATGGTCTTCAACTGCCTCCACTGTCGAGCGACTCTCATGAGCTCTCTGTATCGATCCTTGCCACGGCCTGTGTCAACATCATGTCCTTTAGATGAAGCACAAATAGCATTACCGGAACAAGGTGTGGAAACATGCTCGAGGTCATTCGCCGGAGCTTACTGTAATAGTTCATTGCGGAGGTGCCGCATTCAAGGTTGTCCAATAGAAAATCATCCAGCACTCCGAAGGTAAACACGGTCTTCGGCCTGTTAAACGATGCAGGGAAAAATCCATGCCGAAACATTTGGAATGTCCGGACTCATGGCATTTGGACAATCACAGCAGCGAACCTCAAGGCGGTGAACTCCGGACTTGTCAAGATGACCATGGTGTTTTCCTTCGGCTGGAACTCAGGTCCCGACACAGACGGAAGATCTTCGGGCTCAAGCTGGTCTTCAGGTTCATCTCCTTCGAACAAATCCCACCTATCTGTGAGCACCGGACATTGCTTGCCATCATGCCCGAGGTGTATGGTGAGTCCCACATGAGCGAGACAACTCCGCTCGAAGAATTGACCATTCCATTGACTGATCCAGTGGAAAGGATTGCAACGATGTTGACTCCTGCAACAGCCCGTGCAATAGAGAGGCTCGCCAAGACAATCTTGACATTTGTAGACCCCATCCTGGTGGCAGATGATGCATCTCCTGTCTTCTGGTGGAGCTTCTCGATCCAGGAGGTGATGCAGATATGATTCCTGCCTTGGCAGCCATTGCCTGAGGTAGTCATTTTGACTCTGCATTTTTTATATTTAGCTATAGTTTGAATGACACTCCAACATTTAACATGAACTTGCCATGGTTTTTGGGAGTTGCAATGGCTCAAATGAGCCTTGGTCTTGCTCGTAAGTATTGTCAGGAAAGTCATCCCAAGGAGGTGGTGCTGAACAGGCTGAAGTGTTGGTGATTCTGGGGGAGAGTGAGGCATGGACCTGTAGGCTCGTCGTCTTGTGCTTGCAAGTGGGACCTTGACCCAAATCTTTCTACCCTTGCTGCCCCTTGCTTCTACCCTGTGGGATTTTTGCAATGGGGTGCATCTACCTATCTTCATCTTATTTTATAATGCTAATGTTGCAGCAAAGCATCTGCTCAGGTGGAATGAATTTTTATTACATTGTGGTGTCATACAGTCCTGCCGACTCATTACAAATTTATGTCCATTTATGGCTTCGGGACCAATATAGCTCAATTAAGCTACTGTTAGGCTTTTGTCAAAGATCAACTTCTGTCAATTCGTTCATTCTTCCACCTTGCTTATCCTCAGCCCATTCTGCAATTTGATTCACCATGGCAAGGACGGGTCATTCCACTCACTTGACTTCCGGCAGAAATAGGGCACGTCAACCACAGACACAGAAGCTCACGGAAAACGAAATTTCGGAGTTGAAGAACTACCTTCCTGAGTGGACCGCGGCCAAAAGGGGTGAGAAGCGAGGGGTTTTCACTGCAATTGCCAGGGCAGCCAGGTTGTTTGCTCCTAAAGTCGACCAAGGACAATGGAAAAAGAGGAAGCAGGTGATGCGTCTTCGTTGTGTTGAAAAACTACAATTTTAACATCTTATTCTTCCATCAACTCTCAGATGTATAACACTTGGTTGTTCAACAACAAGAAAAGGAAGGAAAGGAAGGACATGATAAAGTATGGGAGGAAATGGACGCCTAGGATGGTGGTCTACCAGCAGAAGCGCGAAGAGGTGCTAAAGAGGATTGAGGACGAGTCCGGGGCAAAGCCGGGAGATCCCAGGTATGTTCAAACATTATCAGGGGGCTGTGAAGAGAGTCATGGCTGAATTGGACGACGACGAGTTGGAGAAGGCAAAAGAAACAGCGGAAGAATGGTCAAACAGCTTTCCTCCTCCGGAGATACAAGCAGAAGTTGCTCGTAAGAAGGGACCGGCATATATGGAGCACTTTTCGAAAGAGATGTGGAGGCAATGCGGGATGAGAGTTTTTGTGTTGTCAGCTTGGAAGAATGAACAGGGAGAGGTTCTGTTCGGGATGTAAGTCAATTGTGTCCGTCATCGCCGATCTTGGATCTCAATATATGTGTGCAGGCATGATGATAATGAGGCATTAGGAGATGGGGACAGCTTCATGAAGACTAAGGACTGGGAGGACATTGAGCCAGTATGGCAGGAGTACGCCCAGGAACAGTTCGGTGAGTGTTTGAACTTTGGATGCAAGAATGAATTCGTTGATCATCACAATGATAGGTGCCAGGGCACAGGACGGAGGACGACAGGTCAAGGGAGGTCGCAAAAGAGTCAGAAAACCAGCTTTGGAACTCGACACAGATGGAAATGGGATGCCGTTGCTTCCAGACATCACGGAAACAAAACTTGAGGAGAAGAAAGCCATAGTCAGGGCGTTTCTTACATCGCACTACAGTGAGTCTTTCGTGGCAACATCTGAGATGTTGCTGAATGGTGGACACAGGAATATGTTCCGGGAATGACAAGGCTGTCGTGCCATGGAGTGCCCTCGTACAAAGTCAGGATGACTTTGTGGCAAGGAAGTATCTTCCGGCGATATTGACCTGAAGGAGCCTTCGAAGTTGCAAAGCTGGGACACAACGGCCTTGCTCAATTTCTGGTATGCTCAGCAGGAAACAGGAAAAGATTCAACATTTCTGTTCAAAGCATGGAAGAACAAGGATGGGGACATGGTACCATCTGTGGTATCCGGCAAGTCGCCATCGCGTCTGACTCGTCAAGTGAGAATGCAGAAGAGTGGAACTCTCCGAAGGCCCCGGGATCCATCAACCGAAGCCGAGAGTGATACGACAGTGAAACTCATGACAAGGAGGATGACATTGATGATGACTCGGCTGATGGTCGATCCCCACTGAAGAAACCCAGACAAATAGCACACCCATCTTCAGCACCCAAGGAGACAGAAGTTCCATGTTCAATGCCGGAGCCTCGCCCGCCAGGCCGGCCAAGGCAGGTGCACTTTTGACATCACGGATGGGCGACCTCCTGGCCGGGATCACTGAGGAAGTGGAAGAGAGGAACGCATCGCCGGAACCAAGGAGTATACAGGGCAAGAAAGCTGTCATTGAACCATCCGCAAGGACCACCCGGAGTAAGTCTCAAAAGCCGGTAGAGAGTACACTTCGAGTAACCAGGGCAAGGGGAAGGAAATAATGTACATATACCAAACTGCCCCCATGTTTACCACATTTTCATCATTTGTCACACTTCTTAAAACACAGTGTCCCACTTCCAAAATGTTGAATCCTAAGCACCGAGTTCCGGACGTATCCTGATCACCGAGTTCGGACGACTCCCGATCACCGAGGTCCGGCACCCAAGTATCAATCATTGGTAGTTGGTATTAGAGATTAGGGTTTGTGCATCATCTAAAATACATTGGAACTGTCATTGATATACATGAAAAATTCAGTGGTTCACATGATTTAAGTATGTGAATGAAAATCCAAATATCACGAAACCCGATCACCGAGTTCCGGATGAATCCCAATCACCGAGCTCCGGACCCCGGGAATCAATAATTGGCTGTTGGAATGGGACAATTGGGTGTGTGCATCATCTAAAATCAATTGGAAATGTCATTGTTATACATAAAAATTCAGTGGTGTACATGATGTAAGTATGTGAATGAATATCCAAATATTTACATATGGGGTTGATCATCACACTTTTCAATGAGGGTATCTAATACAAGCAGCAATTCAGAGCTCATCTGTTTGGCCCTTTGCAACCTCCGGAGGTCCATATCAGCTCTTCTGAGTTTGTCGGATGTGTCAGCCCAAGCCACTCGGAATGGTCGGTCGGCCTCGAGGAGTTGATGTACGGTAGGCTCCGGAAGATGGCCATGACGCTGTTGGTAATGGTCCAGGCGATCCAGAATTGATTCAACTTCAAGAAAATTAGCAGAATGATACATGATGAACAATTAAATACTCACATTCTGTTTGATCATATGACCCTAGGGGCATGAACTCCCTAAGCATGGCACGCAGGTCTTCATTGCTGAGTTCCGGTATGGGGGACTGACATTTAGGAGGTGTTGCATGTGCTTGGGACATCACATCAACAATAAAAATGAGATTGTATGAGTGAACTCACCTGGAATTGCTATTCCTGGGATAGCCGGAGCATCAGTCTCAACATCAGCACATTCCGGTGCTTCATCACAATCAATAAGATCATCATCAGGCCCTAGGTACAAGTCCGGATCGTTGAACAAAGGCAGTTCCTCAGGCTGAGCCGGGCATAAATGATCTGGATGGATTGAATGAACATCCACAGTTGGACTATCTAAAGGTGAAGTGAGAAACCTACCAGAAACTGCATCCAAGACATCCGGAACACCTGATGACCCAGAATCATAGTCGATCTCATCATCCGGCCCAAGGTATACATCTTCACTTGGATCTAATAAATGTCCAGTCAATTGTAAGATAAACTCAAAGCAACACATACCTGATGAAATCCGGGACTCAGTCTCATCATCCGGCCCAAGGTATACATCATCCAGTGCATCTGGTCCATCTCCGGTCAATTGAGAGCTGTACTGAAAGTACAACATACCTAGTGAAATCCGGGACTCGGTTGAATCATCCACATCCATTGAGTTGTATTCAGTGACCGGAGGTTCATAAAATCTGACTGCTGGTTGAGATCTCATGATGTCTGATCAACTGATCAAACTGATTGATAACTGATAACTTCGAAGTTCAACACATGGCTGGCAACGGCCGAAAGTTGAACCACGACCAAACAAAGACAAACAATCAACGCTTATCAAGATTGTCCTTCAATTGTCTGGTTTCTTTTGAAACTTCATCCAAGTGATCACAGATTTCAAACTTATCTCAAGCTTTTCACATCTTTCAAGTCAATCCAAATGTCTACTTCAGTTGAAACCTCTTTGGCCAGTCTCAAGGCAACCACTGCTCAGATTGTGGGCATCATCGCCGGGGCTCGGCTCATGCCTGCCGGCACTGGCCAAGCCCACCTTGCTCTGACAGCACAAGTCACTAATCTTGTGGTAAGTACCATTCATGTGTTAATTTTACTTTTGGTTTTTCTCAGATCTGGGTAGGCTGAGATTGTCCGGGAGCATGAGAAAGGGCCTTACATGCCCGGCATCATTGCATCCTGCTCCAAGGAGTTGATGAGAGTCAGGTCCATGACTCCCCGGGTGTGGCCCAACTGGCACAGCATCGGTCATGATGACCCCCGGGTGTTGAAACACTCCTGGCGCAGCAAGATTCGCGCCTGGGAGGCGTTAGGTGACCATTCAGGTGATCTCCCTGTCATGCCTAACCCTTCCATTGGCCCAATCACTGTGGACCTTCCCTCCCCACCCGTCATCGCCAGCAATGTCGCTGGTTCTTCCACCCACGCCACCTCCGAGCTCCGGGACAAAGGAAAAGGTAAGGCGGTTGTTGCTGACCCAGAGCCGGAGGTGGAAGGGAGCAGGAAGAGGAAGTCCCCCATGATGTCTGGACACTCTTCCTCACCTCCGAAGTCGGCCAAGAAGGGTCGCAAGCGGGTCAAGGCAACTCGCCATGTCAAGCAGAATGTGCTTGTGGAGTCGGAAGATGATGAAGACACAATTGTTCAGGTATGTCGTCCAGCTCATTGTTTTCATTCTCTCAATTTTCTGTAGCCTATTTCGAGTGGAGTGCCGGCGCTCAACGTTCCCCGGCCTTCCACAATTGGTGTAGGGACGCCTCATTCCCCTCGTTCACCACGTTCCCCAAAGAAGCAATTGTTTGGTCCTGCTTCAGTAAGTAATATTTAGTTGTCCGGCACTTGGAAAAATGCTTATATATCATCAGCTCATTGCCGGCAGTCCACCCAAGGTGATGGTGAGTCATGATTCTTTGTCCGGACCTCCCGCCTGTACTTACCCATTGTCAGGCCACCTCCGGCAGTCGTCCGGAGGTTGTGGAGACCCCCCAGGCAATGTCCAGCACTCCGGCTGAGGAACCTGCAGTCATGGATACAGGTGATATTCTCATTCCCGGCCCAGTGAGTACTCTAATGAATTCCAATGAGTCCATCAACTAATGGAACCCACAGAACAACCCCTGCCATTATTGCACCCAGGAGAAGTGGCCCTGCGCCACTCGGTTGGACAGGAGGACCCATGCCCCATGTTTGTCGTGCGTCCGCTGCGCCACCAAGAAGATCAAATGTGTCCCAGCATCCATGGGATCCCCGCCAAAACGTATTCGAGGGAAGTCAACCACCCGGCAGGCTCGCTCCAGGACACCTTCCAGAGCTCCCTCCAATGCGCCGGCTGCCTCGCAGTCCAAAGCCCGAACTCGCAGTCAATCTCGTGGCCCCTCCGGCACTCCAGCTGTCCCTGCTGTTACCACACCCAAGGCACAGTCCCGTGGGCGCAGCAAGACAATCACTGCCCCCAAGACACCTGCACCTGCACCAGCTTGTGAGTCACCCCAATTGTCTATGACCATCTGACCTTATCTTTCACTTAGCTATTCCGTCTTCAAGCGCCCCAGTGCCTCGTCCGGCACTCGATGTGCCCATGCCGGATCTCCATTCCATGGCAATTGCGATTCGGGATGGTGCTGCTCGAATTGCTCTTCTTGAGGCTCGTGTGGCGGAGCAGGATGGTAAGATTGATTCCCTGCAACGCCTCCATGAGGGCCTTCGTCGCAAAGTCATGGACCGGCACCCTTCATTTCCACTTCCCGACTCTCCTGTCAATGCAACCTTTTTGCTTGATCAATCCGTCCCCCTGGCCATCTCACCCCTCCCATCTGCACTTGCTCCCCTCATTGACTTGGATATGGCAGGAATGGAGCCTCCATCTCCGAAAGTCCAGCCTGCATCTATCATTGAGGGTCTCATATTTGAGCTGAGCCAGATTCAGCCTGAGGGTCCACAAACGTCCGGCGAACTTGTGGACCCAGATGATCCGGGCAACCTTGTCCAGAATATGATTCTGATGATATGGATGTTGAGGTGAAGGTTGAACCCTCTGCTGATGAGGGTGAAATGGCTACATAATTGTAGGTTCATAGATGTATATACAATGTTTGAATGAATGTCAGTGCTGGATGCCAAGTCCTGACATCCGGAACTGGACAATGGAGATTCACAATTGATATTTCGCGACTTCCGGATATCCAGCTACCTGAACCACAACACACAATTTAAACAATTTGAAACATCTCTGTCGAGTTACCTTGTGCCGGGTGCCGGGTCACATTGTGAAACACATCATTCCATATATCTGAAGTGCCGAACCCTGGACCCCAGGACCCTGGAGTTGGGACTCATCACCATGTGACAGATATCGATCCACATATTTGATGTGCTGAACCCCGAACTCCGGCACTCGGGAGTTAGAACAATATGAGGCAATACAAAGATATTGATTTACACATGTTCAGTGCCGAACCCCGAACTCCGGCACCCGGCACTCGGGACTGGGCCGTGGAACTTATAACAATGTGAAAGATGTCGATGCACATTTTCTATCACTGACCCCCGAACCCCGGCACCCGGGAGTGAGAAACATGTGAGGCAATACCAAGATATTGATTTACACGTTGGGAGTGCCGAACCCCGAACTCCGGCACCCGGCAGTTGGGAATCTGGACTCGGGACTCATAACCATGTGAAAGATATTGATCCACATATTTAACCACCCAACCCCGAACCCCAGCACCCAGGAGTGAGAACATTGTGAGTCAATACAAAGATATCGATGTACACATGTTGAATGCCGAACCCTGAACTCCGGCACCCGGCACTCGGGACTCGGGACGTGGTACTCATAACACTGAGACAGATATCGATCCATATATTTTCACACCGAGCCCCGAACCCCGCCACCCGTGAGTTAGAACAATGTGAGGCAATACAAAGTTGAGTCCCGAATCACGATCACCGAGTGCTGGGTTATCATGTGAGGCAATACCATGATATTGATTTACACAAGTTGAGTGCCGAACCCCGAGCTCCGGCACCGGGAGTGAGCACAATGTGAGGCAACACCATGATATTTATTTACACAAGTTGAGTGCCGAACACCGAGTGCCGGGTGCCGGAGCTCGGGGTTCGGCACTCAACTTGTGTAAATCAATATCATGGTATTGCCTCACATTGTGCTAGCTCCCGGGTGCCGGAGCTCGGGGTTCGGCACTCCACATGTGTAAATCAATATTATGGTATTGCCTCACATTGTGCTAACTCCCGGGTGCCGGAGCTCGGGGTTCGGCAGTCAACATGTGTAAATCAATATTATGGTATTGCCTCACATTGTGCTAACTCCTGGGTGCCGGAGCTCGGGGTTCGGCACTCAACATGTGTAAATCAATATTATGGTATTGCCTCACATTGTGCTAGCTCCCGGGTGCCGGAGCTCGGGGTTCGGCACTCAACATGTGTAAATCAATATTCTGGTATTGCCTCACATTGTGCTAGCTCCCGGGTGCCGGAGCTCGGGGTTCGGCACTCAACATGTGTAAATCAATATTCTGGTATTGCCTCACATTGTGCTAGCTCCCGGGTGCCGGAGCTCGGGGTTCGGCACTCAACTTGTGTAAATCAAACTCATGGTATTGCCTCACATTGTGCTCGCTCCCAGGTGCCGGAGCTCGGGGTTCGGCACTCAACATGTGTAAATCAATATTATGGTATTGCCTCACATTGTGCTAACTCCCGGGTGCCGGAGCTCGGGGTTCGGCAGTCAAAACAATGTGAAAGTCCTCGATCCACATATTGTATGTGCCGAACCCCGAACTCCGGCACCCGGCACTCGGGACTCGGGACTTCCGAGCTCCGGCACCCGGCACCCGGCACTCGCACTCGGCACTCGGGACTTGGTACTCATAATGTGAAAGATCTTGAGCAACATATTGTCAGTGCTGATCCCTGAACCCCGGCACCCAGCACTCGCCACTCGGGACTCAGAACAATGTGAGGCAATAGACACCTATTGATCCACACATTCTAAGTGCCGAACTCCAAACTCCAAAATCTGGTAGTCTACTATTTAGGGGTTCGCAGTTCGGTACTCTGGCTTTTGCACTTGAGACCGAAAACAGTGTGAGGCAATAAAATGACTTTGATCTACACATTTTTGGTAGATATCTTTTTCATCTCAAATCTTGAATCTCGAGTGCCGAACCCCAAATCCCGAAATCTGGTAGTCTACAATTTCGGGGTTCGGTCCTCAGGACTCAGACACATGTCAGGCAACAACAAAACTTTGATCCACACATTTTTGGTAGATGTCTGTTTTGTCTCAAATCTCGAGTTTCTAGTTTCTAGTTTCGGTACTCTGCACCTGCACCCGGCACTCGGCACTAGATGACTCCACACATGGACTTTAAATCTTTCACCTTGTGTGTTGTGTTTCGGGTGTCCGGGTATCTGGAATTCAGGAAATCTCTAGTTTGCATCTCCAGTTTTGAGTTCCTGGATTCGGGACTTGGTACCCGGCACCCGGCACCTCAATTATCGATGAATGTCAGACATGATGAATTCAGGTTTTTGTGCTTCAGGGTTTAGATTTTGGTGGTTGATGGTAGGTATATGCACTCATAGGGTGCATGTATCCTATGTGTTTGATTCTCTGGTGGCTACATCAGCTGTACGTCTTTATGATACATATCTAGGCCCACCCGTATATGTAATATATTTTACCTCGGCCCACCCGTCTATGTAAAATTCCCCCACATCGGCCCACCCGTCTATGCAATAAATATTTTACTGCACCCTCGGCCCACCCGTATATGTAATATTCTCTCACCTTGGCCCACCCGTATATGTAATATTCTCTCACCTCGGCCCACCCGTATATGTAATATTCTCTTACCTCGGCCCACCCATCTATGCAATAATATTTGCCTTGCATCTCTCTTCAGCCCAGCTGTCTATAATATCCTACTCTACATACTACCCAGATGAGCCCACCCATCTCTGTCGGGGATTATATCCCCCTGGCCCATCCGTCAACATTAGAAATCATGTTTCCCTCGGCCCACCCGTCTCTCCCGAAAATATAAGTCTCCCGGCCCACCCGTCTCCATCGGAAATAATATTCCCCCCGGCCCATCCGTCAACATCAAGGATATACATAACCTCGGCCCATCATCCGCTGGCCCGTCTTTGACGGGATATTATGTGGGTCGGGTGACCCGTATAGTACGGAGTTTGTCACTGAAGGGGCTCTGTCTGCAACTCCGCTGGCAACTTACATGTGGTCAATCTGTCTCTTTTGGTCTCATTCTTTTCTGACTGTTGTCTATGAGATCACTAGTGTACGTCTAAAAGCACAGTGTGCTGTATTCAAATAGAATGAGGCGTGATTGTAGTACAAGGGGCAGAACAAATACAAAGTTACAGAAAACAAACTGCTAGCAGTTATGATTCGCATACTTGAGGACCAGAACACCACAGGCACCTTGAAAATGAAGGCCACAAGCATAATCTTAAGTATGAGCATTTGAACATAGCTGAATTCTGCACTCAATGGGGTCATTTCGTGTTCTATACTTCTCCTTTTAGAAGTTCCGGTCTGTTTGTTGGCAGGTGATGGGGGAAGTGTAAATGTATTGGATAGAACCTGCTGGTGATACAAATAAAGAAGCCTTATCATATATAAGAGGTGTTTTCATTGCAGACTCATACAATGACTTGTAAATTTAAGAGAATGATATACTTCAGGGAACTTGAATGATGGATGGAAGAACTATAATAGAATAAGGTTTTGCTCATTAAGTAGTGAATGAGACTCATGATGTCAAAACTCCGATGGACATATCTGGCAGCTACTCACCATCCGCTCAGCCACCTACTTACTTGAAGCATCAAAACCCCTTTTGTCGGAGTTTCAACTGAGTCTGATTCACTACTTAAGCAGGGAAGCTTTATCCACTCTCTTTCCTCTCAATCCACGTTGACAAATCTCATCAGTCTTATTGAAGATAACCTATGAAAATAACACAGAAATCATTAATTTGACTCATTGTGGTCTATTGTATGGATTTGTTACACTTGTTGCATAGCAATAGACATATTATAATTTGTAGTTAGAATGTAGTCTTGCAAAATCTTTGCATAGAGTTGATTCACTTGTCAGTCATAATGGAGTTTTATACTCTTGTGTGTCACACTCTAGGCTATTGCACCTCTGGAATGTGCATACATCTCTCACGACATTGTCGCTCCTAGAACAATTAGAACTTGACAAGTTTCTAATGGTATGTTTTTCTTGTCCGTTCTTTACTACATCTTATTGTTAATGTCAGCTTCATTTATGTTGTCAGGCAGATGAGGTGCATAAATTATTACTATTGATGAGTCTTTGGTTGCCAGTTGCAAGTATATCTTACTTCATACCATATATTTGTAGTTCATACTCACCTGCCAATAGACCATTTGAGATTATCTACCATGGCTCAAGGTAGCGGCAATTTTATCCTGCCCGATGATCCAGAAATCAACCCCAATGCTCAAAACATTGCGTCAGTGCTCATTGTAATTGGATGGACTGCCTGCAAGTACATCCCCAAGCCAGAAAATTTTGTTAATACTGACTTGGGTCACAACTCTTTCTAGTTTTATCACTTGTGGGGGTCCTATTTCACAAGGCCCGACTGTGCCAGAACATCATGCTAATTTGGAGCACAGGTTATCTGATGGTGCTTCATTGGCCTATACACCATACAGGCCCTATGTGCCTTTCACTCCCAGCTCTTTGCGTGAAGGGTGACATTCTAGCCACACCCAGTGCCGCTCACTCCATTCCAACCAATCCTCTGATTTGACATTTGCTGACTCTTTGTATCGCCTTGCTGGGTCACCCTCATGTGCTACTACTCCATTTAATCCTCTGTCGAGTCCAATAGCTGTGTCTCCAGTCACTGCTACACATCCTGATACCCTGCCTGCAACCACAGTTACCTCTATCGCACCCAACCCCATAGTCACACAACACAACAAAGTTTTCATGGACAACGAACCTCCATTCCCAGCCAATGATAGCACTGTGATGGATAAAGATATGTCAACTGCCCATCCGTCACCAGCCCATAGTACTGTCATGGACCAAGACATGTCAACTGCCCTCCATTGCCACTCATTAACCCTCCAAGCCGTCCACCACCAGCTCACCATCGTCCTACCAATACATCCACACAAAGGAGACCTCTATTATTACCTCCCACCTCAGAACACCATCTGAATCAGCTGTTACATGAGCAGTTTGTTGAGCTGTCCGACAAGGTAGTTGTGCCAGCTCTCAGGAACGCAGTCAATGCCATGATGCCAGCTATGATTGAACGGATAGCAGATGAAATTAGGGGCATCACCTCCACCTGCTCTCACAAACCTCAAGCTTGGAAACACTGTAGAGCAGTGGAAGAAGATACTGAGCCTGATTATGAGGACAATCTAATGCCTTCCCCTCGTAGGAAGCACCCCAGGAAGCAGGGCACCATGAACCATTTACATGTGCATCTAGGTAACTTCATGTGAATAGTGTCTGATTAACATTAATTTCAGGACTTCTTTTGCAAATATTTATAGGATAAGCGCCTTCGCTATCTAATTTGTGATGCTCAGGTGCTTTAAGCCAAGTCATTATATACAGTTGACTGAGATGCACTCATTTGGACCTGCCTGGACTTGCATGTTGCCTGCATTTGTCTGCGCTTGCCTGCACTCTTTTGCACTTGCCTGCACTCTTTTGCACTTGCCTGCACTCTTTTGCGCTTGCCTGCACTCATTTGGACCTGCCTGCATTCATTTGTACTTGCCTGCACTTGTTTGGACCTGCCTGGACTTGCATTCATTTGTCTGTGCTTGCCTATGCTCATTTGGACTTGCATGGACTCATCTGTATTCGTCTGGACTCGTCTGTGCTTGCATACACTCATTTAGACTCACATAGCCTTGTCTGGACTCATCTGTAGTTGTCTGGACTCCTCTGTATTTGTCTGCTTGCCTGCACTCATTTTCACTTGCCTGAGCTTATCTGCTTGGGTCTGCTTGCCTGTACCTCCACTCCTCTCATTCTGGCGCCTTCAGGTGTTGTTTGCATATGTTCAAGCCACGTCAGCATTTGCTGACATGCACTGGGTATATGCATTAAGCACTGGAAAAGGACTTGTACCTTGAGGGAGAAGAGGCTGATCTCAAGGATGGTTGGGATGACATTTTATTAACTTGACCTATGTATCTACAGCGTATTCTAATATCATACCTATCAAGTACTCGCATACCCACCACTACCCATCAGTATCCGTTGTGAGACCCATACCCATCAGTACTCTTGGGTGTACGGGTACAGGTCTGACCTTCGACACCCATGAGTTTACCCGTGCCAATCCCTAGCCACAGAGCCCACAGTAACACTGCTTCATCTAGTAAATAAACCAAAATAAATTCGCACATTTGACATTTTCAACTGTCAATGTCAGGATTTGAACTTGAGACCCCTTGAAATTGGCAGACAATCACAACACAAACTTACCATTACACCATAGTGTCTTTGTTTCTCTTCACTCACAATGACATATATACCAATAATTCTCAAGTCACAATATTGTCACTAAGTTGATATCTATAGTCAAACCTCATTATAACTTGGCCTTATTGAAATCTCCAGGAAAACCAAGCCTTATTATAACATATTTTTGACTGGCAAAACCTGGAGCTTCAGTAGAAAGTGTAAAAATTGCGAATTTTGACTAGTTTCAGTCAATAGGTTTAGCACTTTTTGTCCTAACAATGAATTTTAATAAGCTTTGAGTGTACACTAGGGTTTGAAGTTGAACTAAAGAAAAAGACTTGATGAAAATGTTTGTTGATACTAAGGCTTAGTGTTGAAGAAAAGACTTAGTGAAATTTTTGTGATATATTCTGTGAGTTCTGTGGATCTGTGGCACTGTGACACTGGGACTCTAGGGTCCTGGGATTCTGTAATGTCTGTGACACTGTGAGAATCTGTGAAAAAAGCCAAAGTCTGTGTAAGGTTTGGTAGTTTACTGATGAACAAGCGCAAGGCACACATGTTGGAAAGACCTGTGGTCCAGAAGAAGCAAGGTTAGTATCTCACTCCATTCCCTTTATGAGCATAACTGAATGACATACTTTGATAGAAGCAGTAGACAATGCTATGAATGCAGTGCAAGATCACATTCCTAAAGAAGCCACAATGACCCCAGCAATGAAACCACAAGAACACGAAAATACTTGAATAGATGCCATGGAGCATAATATCATAGAGATGCTCAACAATCCAATCAACAACCAAGAAACCACTCAGTGTGCATGCATCAAACAACGCTTAGACTCAGAAGTTATATCAAACTTGTCACATTCAAGCACTGAGAACAAAACAGATACAATAGAACCCCCATACACAATAGAACAGGAGATGGAAATCATAAAGATGACAGAAGATGAGAATGAAGATGAAGATGAAGATCAGAAGAGCAACAATCTAACAGACTCAAACATTCCATCCAAATGGTTGAAGAAGACACAGAAGATGAAATCATGATACATCCAAACCAAAGAGCGCGTTTGGAGCAAGACACATCAGACGAGTTCAATTGGGTTTGTGGTATCTCCCAGAATGCTTGATTAGTTGATATGGCACAATTAAATAACATCATCAAAATTAGATGCAGATAGGCATGCACTCACTAATTTGAATTTGAATTGTCATTCAACTAAAGTTAGTACACAGAGAGGCTTTACCATAAGCATGAGATTCACATAAATGAGTCATAAAGACCATATTGTGAATAGGCGGGTGCCCACTTGTTTGAATCGGCCAAAAACACCATATTGTGAATAGGCGGGCGCCCGCTTGTTTGAATCAGCCAAAAACACCATATTGTGAATAGGCAGGCGCCCGCTTGTTTGAATCAGTCAAAAACACCATATTTTGAATAGGTGGGCGCCCACTTGTTTGAATCAGTCAAAACACCATATTTTGAATAGGTGGGCGCCCACTTGTTTGAATCAGTCAAAAAGACCATATTTTGAATAGGCGGGCACCCGCTTGTTTGAATCAGCCAAAAACACCATATTGTGAATAGGCGGGCGCCCGCTTGTTTGAATCAGTCAAAAACACCATATTGTGAATAGGCGGGCGCCCACTTGTTTGAATCAGTCAAAAACACCATATTGTGAATAGGCGGGCGCCCGCTTGTTTGAATCAGTCAAAAACACCATATTTTGAATAGGCGGGCGCCCGCTTGTTTGAATCAGTCAAAAACACCATATTGTGAATAGGCGGGCACCCGCTTGTTTGAATCAGTCAAAAACACCATATTGTGAATAGGCGGGCGCCGCTTGTTTGAATCAGCCAAAAACACCATATTTTGAATAGGCGGGCGCCCGCTTGTTTGAATCAGCCACAAACACCATATTTTGAATAGGCTGGCACCCGCTTGTTTGAATCAGCCACAAACACCATATTTTGAATAGGCGGGCACCTGCTTGTTTGAATCAGCTACAAACATCATATTTTAAATAGGCTGGCACATGCTTATTGTCAATCAGCCATGATCATCACTGCCTATGTTGAGTCAATCATAAATATCAGATCTTGAATAGACAAGCACCTGCTTACACCCACTTATCTTCAAGCATCTGCAAAAATGAATACACAATCAGAATAGAGAGATGCCCTCTCATTGCAAATTAGTGATAGATATTAGAGTTAGCTTGCTGACTAATCTGTTTGTCTGTATTTGCATATCAGCTTATATAAATGATGAGGCATTGCAGCTGTGTCAAATCCAACTCTTTCTGCAATTTATACCTGCCAAATTAGGAATCACTTTAGAATCATTATGGTGGGCTTCTATATCTAATCAAGACAAAACAAGAGCTCAAGCTCTTATTTTCTTTCTACCAATCAGAGCATGAGAAACTCACTTTCAGTCAAGAGCAGCAAAGCTGCTGCAGCAGTCACAGTGAGTGCAAACAGCATCAGCATGAAATAAGCAGGTGTTCGCTAATCTACAAATTCTAGTCTAAGAGTGCTAGACATTTTGGTGCCAACTCCAGCAAAGCCATAGTCAAACATGCATAAAAATGCATAAGATCAATGGCAAAAAGGATGACAAGGATGACGAGAATAAAGAGAACAAAGAGGAAGAAGAGGAAGAGGAGCAAAACAATGATGATAGTAGTAAGAGTAAGAAAACCAGTAAGCCAATGCCAAAGGTAAAGCTTTTCATTCTGAACAAGCGGGCGCCCGCTTATTACATGCACTCATATCACAGACCAAGAAAGGAGGCAAGCAAGCATGTGCTCTCAAACAGAAGAAAGACAAGGTCAGAATACATACAAAATAGTTTCCATCTATCTGCTCCTACTCACATATGTAAAAGGTGCTCACACCAGTCATCAAACCAGTCACAAAGTCAGGTGTCCAAAAGACTATAGACCAAATCAGCATCCAGATCACAAAGGCCTCCATGGGCTATGCACTCATGGATGTTATGACAGACAATGACTTTGGAAGAGGGCCACAGGTGGTGGTTCAATATATAAATCCAAGAGAGATCAACAGCACCTTTCTGAGGCTGTTTGGAGCAGATGTTGAGAGACATGGTCTGCAAAACAAAGACATCAAGAATGCAATCACAGTGGGTGTGTGTAAAAACCACATCCAAGCAGAGTCTTTGCAGGGGATGAAGCAAGGCGACTACACAAATGTTGTCAAGTGGACATCTGATGCAAAGAAGGAGGGCGCAAAGATGCTCCTATACAACAGGAACCACAGAAGGACATATATGCGTACATTAAGCAAAGTCATCGCTCCTTATCATCAATATCTCCATGCAAAAAGGGAGCTGGAAGAATCCCAATCGGATGGCATGAGGACATCGTTTGAAGCAGCCAAGGAGGGTGCATTTGACATAGTTGAGGCAAGTGGCTGGTTCATTTTATTGTTAAAGGCAAGTATGAATAAGTGGGCGCCTGCTAATTCATTCTGACAAATGACCAAACTTCAGATAAAATTGAAAAGTCAACCTTACACACCCTTCTGGAGCATAACCTGGCAAGCAATGACCTACTAATTCAGCTAGCTGACAATGAGGACGACTAGCTCGCCCAAATCCTCACCATACTAGATCGAACACCCAAGGAGCAATGCTCCATCATTGGTGGAGCAGCTCTTTTATGTATTTGGAGCATTGCTCCTTGGGTGTTCGATCTAGTATGGTACATAAAAGAGCTGCTCCACCAATGATGGAGCATTGCTCCTTGGGTGTTCGATCTAGTATGGTGAGGATTTGGGCGAGCTAGTCGTCCTCATTGTCAGCTAGCTGAATTAGTAGGTCATTGCTTGCCAGGTTATGCTCCAGAAGGGTGTGTAAGGTTGACTTTTCAATTTTATCTGAAGTTTGGTCATTTGTCAGAATGAATTAGCAGGCGCCCACTTATTCATACTTGCCTTTAACAATAAAATGAACCAGCCACTTGCCTCAACTATGTCAAATGCACCCTCCTTGGCTGCTTCAAACGATGTCCTCATGCCATCCGATTGGGATTCTTCCAGCTCCCTTTTTGCATGGAGATATTGATGATAAGGAGCGATGACTTTGCTTAATGTACGCATATATGTCCTTCTGTGGTTCCTGTTGTATAGGAGCATCTTTGCGCCCTCCTTCTTTGCATCAGATGTCCACTTGACAACATTTGTGTAGTCGCCTTGCTTCATCCCCTGCAAAGACTCTGCTTGGATGTGGTTTTTACACACACCCACTGTGATTGCATTCTTGATGTCTTTGTTTTGCAGACCATGTCTCTCAACATCTGCTCCAAACAGCCTCAGAAAGGTGCTGTTGATCTCTCTTGGATTTATATATTGAACCACCACCTGTGGCCCTCTTCCAAAGTCATTGTCTGTCATAACATCCATGAGTGCATAGCCCATGGAGGCCTTTGTGATCTGGATGCTGATTTGGTCTATAGTCTTTTGGACACCTGACTTTGTGACTGGTTTGATGACTGGTGTGAGCACCTTTTACATATGTGAGTAGGAGCAGATAGATGGAAACTATTTTGTATGTATTCTGACCTTGTCTTTCTTCTGTTTGAGAGCACATGCTTGCTTGCCTCCTTTCTTGGTCTGTGATATGAGTGCATGTAATAAGCGGGCGCCCGCTTGTTCAGAATGAAAAGCTTTACCTTTGGCATTGGCTTACTGGTTTTCTTACTCTTACTACTATCATCATTGTTTTGCTCCTCTTCCTCTTCTTCCTCTTTGTTCTCTTTATTCTCGTCATCCTTGTCATCCTTTTTGCCATTGATCTTATGCATTTTTATGCATGTTTGACTATGGCTTTGCTGGAGTTGGCACCAAAATGTCTAGCACTCTTAGACTAGAATTTGTAGATTAGCGAACACCTGCTTATTTCATGCTGATGCTGTTTGCACTCACTGTGACTGCTGCAGCAGCTTTGCTGCTCTTGACTGAAAGTGAGTTTCTCATGCTCTGATTGGTAGAAAGAAAATAAGAGCTTGAGCTCTTGTTTTGTCTTGATTAGATATAGAAGCCCACCATAATGATTCTAAAGTGATTCCTAATTTGGCAGGTATAAATTGCAGAAAGAGTTGGATTTGACACAGCTGCAATGCCTCATCATTTATATAAGCTGATATGCAAATACAGACAAACAGATTAGTCAGCAAGCTAACTCTAATATCTATCACTAATTTGCAATGAGAGGGCATCTCTCTATTCTGATTGTGTATTCATTTTTGCAGATGCTTGAAGATAAGTGGGTGTAAGCAGGTGCTTGTCTATTCAAGATCTGATATTTATGATTGACTCAACATAGGCAGTGATGATCATGGCTGATTGACAATAAGCATGTGCCAGCCTATTTAAAATATGATGTTTGTAGCTGATTCAAACAAGCAGGTGCCCGCCTATTCAAAATATGGTGTTTGTGGCTGATTCAAACAAGCGGGTGCCAGCCTATTCAAAATATGGTGTTTGTGGCTGATTCAAACAAGCGGGCGCCCGCCTATTCAAAATATGGTGTTTTTGGCTGATTCAAACAAGCGGGCGCCCGCCTATTCACAATATGGTGTTTTTGACTGATTCAAACAAGCGGGTGCCCGCCTATTCACAATATGGTGTTTTTGACTGATTCAAACAAGCGGGCGCCCGCCTATTCAAAATATGGTGTTTTTGACTGATTCAAACAAGCGGGCGCCCGCCTATTCACAATATGGTGTTTTTGACTGATTCAAACAAGTGGGCGCCCGCCTATTCACAATATGGTGTTTTTGACTGATTCAAACAAGCGGGCGCCCGCCTATTCACAATATGGTGTTTTTGGCTGATTCAAACAAGCGGGTGCCCGCCTATTCAAAATATGGTCTTTTTGACTGATTCAAACAAGTGGGCGCCCACCTATTCAAAATATGGTGTTTTTGACTGATTCAAACAAGTGGGCGCCCACCTATTCAAAATATGGTGTTTTTGACTGATTCAAACAAGCGGGCGCCTGCCTATTCACAATATGGTGTTTTTGGCTGATTCAAACAAGCGGGCGCCCGCCTATTCACAATATGGTGTTTTTGGCCGATTCAAACAAGTGGGCACCCGCCTATTCACAATATGGTCTTTATGACTCATTTATGTGAATCTCATGCTTATGGTAAAGCCTCTCTGTGTACTAACTTTAGTTGAATGACAATTCAAATTCAAATTAGTGAGTGCATGCCTATCTGCATCTAATTTTGATGATGTTATTTAATTGTGCCATATCAACTAATCAAGCATTCTGGGAGATACCACAAACCCAATTGAACTCGTCTGATGTGTCTTGCTCCAAACGCGCTCTTTGGTTTGGATGTATCATGATTTCATCTTCTGTGTCTTCTTCAACCATTTGGATGGAATGTTTGAGTCTGTTAGATTGTTGCTCTTCTGATCTTCATCTTCATCTTCATTCTCATCTTCTGTCATCTTTATGATTTCCATCTCCTGTTCTATTGTGTATGGGGGTTCTATTGTATCTGTTTTGTTCTCAGTGCTTGAATGTGACAAGTTTGATATAACTTCTGAGTCTAAGCGTTGTTTGATGCATGCACACTGAGTGGTTTCTTGGTTGTTGATTGGATTGTTGAGCATCTCTATGATATTATGCTCCATGGCATCTATTCAAGTATTTTCGTGTTCTTGTGGTTTCATTGCTGGGGTCATTGTGGCTTCTTTAGGAATGTGATCTTGCACTGCATTCATAGCATTGTCTACTGCTTCTATCAAAGTATGTCATTCAGTTATGCTCATAAAGGGAATGGAGTGAGATACTAACCTTGCTTCTTCTGGACCACAGGTCTTTCCAACATGTGTGCCTTGCGCTTGTTCATCAGTAAACTACCAAACCTTACACAGACTTTGGCTTTTTTCACAGATTCTCACAGTGTCACAGACATTACAGAATCCCAGGACCCTAGAGTCCCAGTGTCACAGTGCCACAGATCCACAGAACTCACAGAATATATCACAAAAATTTCACTAAGTCTTTTCTTCAACACTAAGCCTTAGTATCAACAAACATTTTCATCAAGTCTTTTTCTTTAGTTCAACTTCAAACCCTAGTGTACACTCAAAGCTTATTAAAATTCATTGTTAGGACAAAAAGTGCTAAACCTATTGACTGAAACTAGTCAAAATTCGCAATTTTTACACTTTCTACTGAAGCTCCAGGTTTTGCCAGTCAAAAATATGTTATAATAAGGCTTGGTTTTCCTGGAGATTTCAATAAGGCCAAGTTATAATGAGGTTTGACTATAGATATCAACTTAGTGACAATATTGTGACTTGAGAATTATTGGTATATATGTCATTGTGAGTGAAGAGAAACAAAGACACTATGGTGTAATGGTAAGTTTGTGTTGTGATTGTCTGCCAATTTCAAGGGGTCTCAAGTTCAAATCCTGACATTGACAGTTGAAAATGTCAAATGTGCGAATTTATTTTGGTTTATTTACTAGATGAAGCAGTGTTACTGTGGGCTCTGTGGCTAGGGATTGGCACGGGTAAACTCATGGGTGTCGAAGGTCAGACCTGTACCCGTACACCCAAGAGTACTGATGGGTATGGGTCTCACAACGGATACTGATGGGTAGTGGTGGGTATGCGAGTACTTGATAGGTATGATATTAGAATACGCTGTAGATACATAGGTCAAGTTAATAAAATGTCATCCCAACCATCCTTGAGATCAGCCTCTTCTCCCTCAAGGTACAAGTCCTTTTCCAGTGCTTAATGCATATACCCAGTGCATGTCAGCAAATGCTGACGTGGCTTGAACATATGCAAACAACACCTGAAGGCGCCAGAATGAGAGGAGTGGAGGTACAGGCAAGCAGACCCAAGCAGATAAGCTCAGGCAAGTGAAAATGAGTGCAGGCAAGCAGACAAATACAGAGGAGTCCAGACAACTACAGATGAGTCCAGACAAGGCTATGTGAGTCTAAATGAGTGTATGCAAGCACAGACGAGTCCAGACGAATACAGATGAGTCCATGCAAGTCCAAATGAGCATAGGCAAGCACAGACAAATGAATGCAAGTCCAGGCAGGTCCAAACAAGTGCAGGCAAGTACAAATGAATGCAGGCAGGTCCAAATGAGTGCAGGCAAGCGCAAAAGAGTGCAGGCAAGTGCAAAAGAGTGCAGGCAAGTGCAAAGAGTGCAGGCAAGCGCAGACAAATGCAGGCAACATGCAAGTCCAGGCAGGTCCAAATGAGTGCAGGCAAGTGCAAAAGAGTGCAGGCAAGCGCAGATGAATGCAGGCAACATGCAAGTCCAGGCAGGTCCAAATGAGTGCAGGCAAATCTAAATGAGCACAAGGAAGCATAAATGAATGCAGGTGAGTTCAGAAAGTCTAGAAGAGTGTAGGAATGTTCTGAGAAGTGAAAGCCTGGAACATTTGACTATTTTGATTCCTTGCTTCTTGTTTTGACATTGAGTCTAGGCTACGCATGACAGGTGTCGGAAATTTCCTAGAAGCATTGCAATGATGTGACATTGCAATTGTCATTGAGACATTGGTCCCATGATATCACGTGATGTTCCAATCCGTTAGCATAATCAATAATCATTATAATATCTTTGTTGATATTGACATATCATTCTCATGATTGCGCATCCCGTTTGAATGCATTGGAATGTGCTGATATTTCATCGATCTCATCGATAACATTGCTGTCTGTTTCTGTCCATATTGCTATTATATTCTTGTATCTACACTGACTTTTGAGTCCTGTACACTTTCATGCCACCCGAACGGACCTCGATTTGCGATACATGCAGCCAGAAATTCAAGAGTCGTGGACTTGCAGCTCACCAAAAAGCCTGCAGGAGGGACACTATACAGATGCAGGAAGATCGTGAGAGACAGAATGCTCAAGCAGGTGAGTCTTATATAATTTGTTCACATCGAGTATAACTCCTCTTGACAGCTGCTCGAGCTGCTGAACCCTCAATGCCGTCCAGTCCTGGATCAATCACAATGGTCAGGCGCGTCACAAGGTTTGATTCATTATTTAATGGATTCGTGTTTTATTTAACAATTTCTAGGCTCTGCTGCTTGTGAACCTACTTTTGACAACGCGGAGTATGTACATCCTGATGAACTTGAAGGTATGTTCCTATATTTATTGTTAATAAATTGGTCAGTCATCATATTATTATGGAGGTCCATCATATGATCTTCCTCCTGCACTCCAGCAGGATGATATCAGGATGGAATATCATCCACATAGTGGAATCCCTACAAAAACTGATCACTTCGCTGATTTTTGCTGCCACACTGCTGCTCCCTCGCTCGTACACGAAAATACTACTCCCTGGGAACCGTTTACCTCTCGTATCGACTTTGACTTCGCTGAATTAGTTCTGAAAGCCAACCTCACAAAACTGCAGACGAATGAACTCATCAGTCTCATCTGTCACAGTGCTCTCGAAAGATTCTCAGTCACTGATTATGACGGCATCTGTAAGCTGTGGGACGCAGCATCTTCTTGCCACGCCAAAGTGAGTCTTTGCTGAGTACTGACTTGTTATACCTCATTGACAATCAAATTTCAAGCACAGTTCAAAAAGGAAGTGATTTCAGTCCCTCATAGGGACCAGGAGCATGATTTTGATGTTTGGTATAGGCCGCTCTGGGATTGGGCCTGTGACTTGTTGAAAGACCCTCGCCTTGGTCTGCACTTTGTGTTCAATGCTCAACGGTTGTACAAATTTGATGGACGAGACTTTGTACGTTTCTTTGATGAGCCATGGACAGCTAACGCTTTCTGGAATAGTCAAGTATGTATGTGCTACTAAATTTGAATGTTCTAACAATGTAAATGCATGTTTTGTAGTCATCCTTACCAAAGGATGAAGGAAAACCCTTCGCTTTTATTATATATGCTGACAAGGCAAAACTGTCCTCGTTTGGTCATCAAAAGGCCTATCCTGTCATTGCACGATGTGCAAATTTGCCTGTTGGAATACGCAATGGTGAAGGTTTTGGTGGTGGTCACCTTGTAGGCTGGCTTCCAATCGTATGAGAATTTATTCAATTTATCATCGGCTTCTATGTTTATGGATTACTCTTGCAGGTCGAAGAAGATAGACAGTATTCTGGAACTCAGTTGTTCATCAATTTCAAGAATGTTGTGTGGCACAAATCGTTTAAGTGCCTTCTCAAATCCCTCACACCACTATCAAAAACAGGTTTTTGGGTCAAGTGTTGGGATGGTATCGAGCGTCTTTTTTATCCACTTATTCTCATTTTATCAGCTGACTACAAGGAACAGTATGTGTATCGCCTTTATCATTATAGCTTTCTAATGGCTATTCTATAGATGTGTCATGTCATTGATACGTGGAACAAAGTGCAAATTCCCTTGTCCCGTCTGTCTCATTCCTAGAGAGGAACTTGGGAATGTGCTTACATCATATCCATTGCGAACGAGCGCATCTATGCAAGCTACACTCAGAGAGGCTCGAAATTTCATTCGACAAGACAAAGAGAAGGTATTGATGTCTCGAGGCCTCCAGGACGTAGATGTAAGTTCCTTATTGCTGTATCTTCATTCCCTACTCTAATTTATTCATTTTAGAATGCATTTTCAGATGTTGCTCACACGGATGTCCATTCCACAGTCTCATTTGACCGCTTACATGTAAATAACGAAGGTAATTTTTCTGACCATCTTTGGACTCAGTTTCAGGAACATGTTGTAACGAACATATTGGCGCTGGGCTTAAAACCCCATATTTTGACACTCGTCTCACGTCTACAGGAGTTACCACTAGTCCATGGCCTTCTTACCCCTTTAGCAGTACCAGCGGCATCCCACGCTTACCGCACACCGTACTGACTGCTGCACCACGTTCCACGAACTGATGTCCTTCCATATCCTTGCCGCGTCCACATAGCTCCATTTGGTGTGTAGTTTGTTTCCTGTTCATTATCACTGATTCCATGGCAAGCGTTATTACATGTTGCCTCGTGCCGCAGCACCTCGCGCTATGTTTACTTATGGCGGTTACTACACTCCAGCGCTACTGATCTCGCCTAGAGTATTCCGAGTACATACGAATTAGGATATAAGCACCACATACCCCACACAATAGAGCACCTGATTTTACACCATTGCATGTACTTTAGGTCAGGATTATTGTCTAGCTCTGGATCAACCCAGTAGTGGACATAGTCTTTAAAGTTCCCTTATCGCTCGTTAATACATCACCCTCGTTCTCCGTTACCGCCGGCATACTGCTGGACTTTTGATTGTTACTTTTGACTGAACTTCTCACGCTCTGCTACTTTACCACTGAAAGTACCGCGGACTTCTTTACTGTTTCTTTGCACCACTCGCAACCCTACCGCTACCGCTGAGACCACCGCTCGACATCGCTCGCTAGACGCAACTGTTACTGACCTTATCTCGATGACAGTAGCACCGCAGCGCACGACGCTAGTTCCGGCAGTATCATCGCTGACTGCGGCAACTTACCGCTGACTCAGATGCTTGTTTCGCAAATAAGTTAGACTCAAACTTGACCATACTAAATAGGCATCCCCCTTTAGGGTCGAACGCTCTTGTTCTTACAAGTGAAGCAGACTAGACGGAGCACAAGACTAACATACTAGTTTAGGCAGTGGTTAATCTACAGCCCAAGCTAGGTTGTATCTTTACAGCGTTAAGTCAATTGGTCGGCAGACAGTCTCAAATCGATGTACAGTATGTTTTCAACTTCAGATATAGTATTAAATATTGACTTAACAGCTTTGACTCAATGCCCCGTTGGCGCAACATCAATCATTTTAATCATGTCATGGACATATCATTTTCTGATGGCTCAAAGTACGAAGATATTTCTAAAGTAAGGTGTTTGATCAACTCTAACATGTACTACTGATTCTGATGATTCTGTAGCTTATCGTATTTTCCACACAGGATGTCATTGACTGAGCCACTCACAGGCTCCCTTATCTGCTCCTTCAATGCATCCGTGAATATGTCAACATTAACATGTATGCTGCTCTTGAAGTGCACACATCGGAAACTATTGCTGCAGGCCGTCAGGCCATAAAGGAGTTCACACAACTATTGGATGTAAGTTTCTTGTTCGAGTCGTGCATTGAAGTGCTACTGACATTATCTAAATCATATAGCAATATAGCACGAAGGATGACTCAGGAAAGAAGTGGGCATACCCAAAACGGCACGCACATGCCCACCTGTTTGACGATATCGAAGCGAAGGGTTCTACACGTAACACCAACACCAAACCAAATGAGAAGTGCCATGGCCCAATCAGACGGATTTATCGTCGGCAGATGAACTTCAAAAACATTGCTGAACAGGTGTGTACTCTCATTTGTTTGTGAAACTGGACAGTATTTCATTGATCTTACACAGGTACTTTGCCTTGACCATCGCTTCCTCATTGCACATTCAATTCGTTTGGACATCGAGGACTATGATGACCTCATTACATCTCAAAATGACCCTTTGCACTCGGACAGCGAGGACGACGAATGCCCCAACAATGATTCTGACGCCACATTGCATATTAAGTTGGGTGCCACGCAAAAAGAGCAGATATTTGCAACCTTAGAGCAACTGCATGCAAATAACAATGCATTCAATTGGTTTCGCATCAAGCTTGCAAACTCTCTGAGTGATTCCCTCCCTGCTCACAGAATACCATTACCTGGTGGAAAACGAATCAAGTTCATGCCTGACGAAACTGTAGGTTATTCTGTTACTTTCCAATTCACATCTAAACTATAGAATGCAGGTGATCGAGCATCGCTTCATAAAGGTCAACTATGAGTCCATCGTGGACTGGCGAACCACTGTAGACTATCTTTGATGCAGTCCTTTATTTCACAACTTCCCTCGATATGACTGTGTCATCCTTCAAACTCAAGCTGGAGTAATATTTGGGCATTTACTGATGCTTTTCACCTGTGTTGTGGATGGTCAAACTCATCCAGTTGCTCTTGTTCACCCATACGATGCTCCAGTTGGACAATGCTCTCTCAAAGATAAACACTTTCAGTTCTGGTGTTGTCTTCTTAGATAGATGATCTATAGATAAAGACCTATGAAACCAAATATCTCCACGGTCAGTGATTCAGACAAATACCAATGACTGATAACGTGGTTGTACATGGGTGGCTGTTTATGTTCCCCAGGCTTGGTCAGCAAATGAGTCACTTCTGTGAGATCAGCAAACTCTTGGACAATGACAAAGATTCTCAAAATAACTAAACTTCAAAGAAAAACACAGAAGTCAAACAAACTAAGAAACAAAAGTAACTGGCCGAATTACTCTCTCCAATGGAATGCAGGTGTTTTGCAACAATTGTGCTACTGCAATTTGTGGGAAGTTACAACAATCACCTTCTCAGACAAGCAGGTAGGATCCCTGGTCAAGACTAATCACTACTTCAGAGATCTTCTAGCTTACTATTGAACCTGCTGCCAAGGAACTCACTATGAGTATTAAGCAGTTAGCAGGAACGGACGTCCTTGGATTTCAATACCAAGTCCCCTTTCAATAACTAGAGTCTATCAGTCAGTGAAGACCTCAACTCAGTATCGCTACTCAGATGTGCGAGATAGAGTGTTGCTATCAACTTCTGAAGTCTCTCCCACTAAGCTACTCTGGCCTTAGATGGACTAAAGAGACAACACAAATATCAGAAACACAAGGACACTTAGCACCAACAAACTTTGAAAGAGAGAGAGAGACCAGTAATCAAAGAAAAAGAAGAAAAGAGAAAGATTCAAAAGAAACAGAAGCAAGGAAACAGACAACAGAGAAAGAAAAACAGAGAGGAAGATGATGAAAGAAACTAGAATGAATTTGTCAAAGAAAAAAGATTTGTTGTCTTGCTGGTTGTCAGACACAGTGAGCTCAGGGTCTTGCTAGTTGTTGAGCACAGTGAGCTCCAGGTAGTGCTATCTCACAGAGTAGACTTCCAATCTTACTGTTGTTGACAATGTTCTTGACAGTGTGCTGATAGAGCTGATCACACTTCACTCTCAGTTATATTTCTGAGGGGGAGAAATCTCTCCCTTATTGACAAAAAGGTGGGTATTATATAGACAAAATGAATGGCTATGCTACTGTTTTCCCACATTTTGTAGGGGTGTGACCTACCCTATTTATTGAATATTGTCATAGTTGATTTGTAATATGCTCAAGGGTGTGAGAAAAAGTCATGTGGGATATCAATGGCTATGCATAAATTTGAGATCAGGTGACTATTAGTGGCTATCCTAGGAGGAATATCAATTATGTAATATTTGAAGCATAAATTTGCACTTTTTGTAGATGCATAGAGGTGACGCGAGTGAATCATAATGTGTTTCATGAGTTTTTCTGCAGGGTAACTCTATGTAATTATTTTCATGGGGTCACCTGACATCTGTGGGAATCTTATGAAGTAGTTTCTGTAGCCAAACATACATAAACACACCCATGAAAAATGAATTAGAAATAATAAGCAAACTTTTACGAGCAAAAAGAAACTTTCGATTCTGCATCATGGATTGATTTCTGAATAGAGGAACACTAAGCTATTATAGTCCTGGTACTATTTGTCAGCTGCAGTAGTGTTTAGTCAGCCATGCACAAGACCAGTTTGGTGCGTGTCAGTGTGTTCACGCAAGACTGAGGATCTCATCCAAATTTTTTTCAGTTCACTCAATCATCCGTGGTGCAGCACTAGCAGAAGATCATAGCATTCAGGGTGATTATCTGGTTATCAACACAATCGATACTGACATGTTCTTGTGCATGAAGTTGATGCACAAGTCTGCCGGTCATCTAGAATGAAGAACTAGCCTTGTCTTGTCTCCCTCCTGGTGCCTGGCATGAAGAACCAGCATCTCACCTTTTGCTCGTTCAACCCTCAATCCTTATCTCTCATTTGTTCTTCACAATCCGGTGCAGAAGGCCTCACATTTTGCTCACTCAACTCTCAATCCTTATCTCTCATTCGTTCTTTGCAATCTGGCATGGAAGGCCTCACCTTTTGCTCGCTCAACTCTCAATCCTTATCCACTCCTCATCCTCATCTCATGAGGCAGATACTTCTGTTGAAACATCTATGGATATTGAGCCAGAGAAGGAGCGCCGGCGAAGTATCGCAAAAGAATGGTATGCTCAAGGCCTTGCGGATACCCCTGGTGCAGGCAAGTTGCACTATCATCTCGGTTTGTTAAGTCGTGAGGTCGACAATGAGGAACTACACGCTTTGTATCATTTTGTGAAGAGGTTTGTTTTTCCGTCAATTTTCTCTGTCTTTCCTGATCAGTTGTTCTCCATAGTATGACCACCCTCCACATGTTCTCAGGCTCTCGGGAGTCCATTCTTCCCATCTGTTCGTCAACTGCACAATCACAGCGATCGCAAGCTGATGCCTGCGCACCTGAATTCTTCGTTCTTTTACATGGAATGCTGTTCACTAACATCCAACTTGATGACTTCCTGCCAACCCTTGCTCACTTCCTTGAGCGCATCAAAATTGAGGGAGCTGAGGAACGCGAGTGGATCATGATGGCTGTCGTGAATATTGGTGCCATGTTTGAATATGGTCGTCCGAGCGGTGTGTTGTGTAAGATTGGTGGCATAGGTGCTCGTGACACTGGTGCAGGTGGTCCAGCTGTAAAAGTTGCCAAGAAGTATCAACCTACGCCTGCATTTCACGACAAAGATGGTGAAGAGAAATGAATGGACGTGGATGATGAAGGCACCCCACAAACATCTCCAGTTCCATCAGACGCAAATATGCCTGCAGAGCTGCCAGTGTCATTCAAGCTAGCGCTGGAACTTGCATTTTCAATGCTCTCATTCATTCTTCGCAATCTAATGCGGAAGGCCTCACCTTTTTCTTGTTCGACTCTCAATCCTTATCTCTCAGTCATGCTCACCTTCTTAGCTACTGTCACAAAACATGCAGAGACGCTTTCTGTGATGGAGCATTCAATACCTTGGCATGATTTTTTGCCACCATTCCATGCGATATCTTCACCGCGCAGGGGTTGTTCTTCCCATTTGTTCGTTGGTGTCAACGTGAGGTAATACTTAATACACTCTCAGTTGTGCCACATAAGTGTGTCATGCATGATTTTACCTGTTATCTTTGGATTGACTCATCCTATCCAGGGTCTAATTGCCTTGCCACCAGCATGAGGCACCGCCTAGTCCCTTATTTCAAGTGCCTCAAATGACAACTTTTCCATTGCCCTTCCTTTCATCAAGCTGCTCTGGCCATTTCCACAGTCGCAATGCCACCATTAAACATGCTAAGCCTTGCCGATCTCAAACAGGTATGTGCAAGCCCTCTAACTGTCGCTTATGTCTTCTAACTTTTACTTTTACTTCAGGCATTGTGAGAGACGCAGCTCGAGTTGCAAGAACTCAAGGATTTCAATAAGGAGTTGACAGAGGAGAACAAGATTCTCAAAGCAAACCAGCTGAAGCAGAAGAAAAAGGGTCAGAATATCTCTGAGGAACACATGGCCTTCGATGAAGAAATCCGCTTATGTGGTTGCAAGTATGGTGCCTGCTATGAAATGTTTGCACCGGACAGGCAACTTCTTCAGCGTCCCAATCCCACTTTCGCTCCACCTCTCAATGAACCTTCACGCTATGAAACACAGGCCTCAGCAGAGTCAGCCTTGATTGCAGAGCTATTCAGTCTACTTCCATCGCACATCCACCATCTGGTTGGGGATAATCACTTCGCTGATATTGTAAGCAACATTTTTATTTCGATAACTCTTGCTGATGGTACTTAAGCTTGAGGATGCAATGAACAGTAGCCGTGCATCCGAAATCAAGAAACTGTGCTCCAAAGCTGGGCTTATCTTTGGTCTTCCTGAACAGTATTTTACCGACACAGCTTACAACTGAGCAAGCATACCTGAGATTCAGTGTCTCCTTGGTACCTCTACATCCCAGCGCATGCCCAAGCCCTTCCTGCCCATCCTTTTTCCAAATCTGGTCGAAGATCCATTGTTGAAAACAGTCTTTGGTAATTGGGAAATCTTCGGCAAGGTACGTGACTGCATCTCTTAATTCAGAACTTACATTTATCATCTAACATCTTACCCATCATGTTTTCAGGCTATCTGGATACTGCTGTGGGGCGAAAGTGGCCTGACTGCACTATGAGCAGGCGGACCTCCACACAATGGTAATAGGTGGGAGGTGACATCTTTAACACCTGGTTTGTTGACATGGGCGGGAGTCGTTGTTCATTTTTTTGTCTATCGAAAGAGTCTCAGCTGATGTAATTTTGTCAGGTTATTTTTCTACTGAGTGCCAACAAGGAATTTCGCTATTCCAGCAAGGGCGAGACTACGAAGATTCACTACAACCATATGTTCTCCTCGTACAAGAAGATTCTTGTCAAGAACTGGAACACAGAATACATGTGCGACATCGTGAAAAACTGAATAATTTCATCTTCTCCAAAGGTTCAAGAATGACTAATTCGACATCGGACGAAGAGGATTTCACGGCGGCTATGGATCATGCCTTGGCAGGTGTGGTTGAAGGCGAGGCAAGCACTGCGCGGCCTGAACCTGTTATAGAGGACATCATGGATAAAATGGTTGCTGATGTTGAGGCTAACAGGGACACATTGAGACCTAATAGTCCTCTTAAAGAGCCTGATGAGGACGAAGTTAGTAATGTTGTACCTGCCAGAGGCCATCGAGGAGGCAGAGCAGCCAGACATACTGTATCTAACACTACCCGTACTACCTGCAATGCTCACACATAGTATTACTTAGGCTTGACTACCTATTATGCTCACTGGTTTCACTCCCAATGTCTTTGAAGTTCGAAGTATTATACTTAAGAGAACGCAATCACACAGCATGACGTGGTGGACAACATGCCGGCAGCTATTCATGCTTATATATGTTGTAGATATGGCTGTAGAGTGGTCCTCTAATAGAGTTGGGGTTCCCTTATAAGAAAGCCCTGGTAGTCTAATGGTTTTGTTTACTGACCGTATCTAATGTTACTATAGAGTATATAGTGTAAGTCCCTAGTTCAAATCAACCTAAGTGCAAGTAATAAAATAAGTATTAGTAATGTAATAGATCCAGACTATAGTAAATATATAGATAGTCAGTACATAGTAGATAGTAGATAATAATAGATGGGAGATCATAATAGGATAATGACGATGGCAGCCAGGGTACATAAATGTGATTCCCACAGACTGTAACTTTATTTTAATGCCACTATAATAATATAAAATTTAATGTTACAATGGATGACTTTCCATAGGCTGAATATTCTGATTAGAATATACCGGAGTCTCAAAAATTTACCAAACATTGCTGATATGTTAATCTATACTGGAATAATCCCCCGTACGCTCATTCAATTAAATTTAGTCTGGTCCTTGATGGACAATAGCTTTGCAGTCCAGCAGCTGCTTCTCGACAAAGACGAGGCTGAACATTTCAATGATGATGAGAGACTTATGGTGCTTGCTGCTGCTATCATTGCCGGGAGTGAGGTATCACGACAAGAGCGCATTGACACTCGGCACCCACATCATTTGTACCTTTGCCAACCCCAACTACTTCCAAATCCTCGTATCAACACCCCATGGAAGGTGCTATACAATAGTCAACATGATAGAGCCTTCATCACTACAATGGGCGTTGATGTGCCCACCTTCTCCTCACTACTTACTGCAGGCTTTGCGCAAGCCTGGTATGAGACACCAATACCTCGTGAGGATGTCTCTGCGCACGGAACTCCAAGGATAGATAAACGCTCCCTTGATGCTGCAGGGGCACTTGGGCTTGCGCTACATTATCTCAACTCTACTATGCATGCCATTAGCCTCCAGCAGATCTTCGCTATCATCCCCAGTACTGTCATGCGATATCTTCACTTCGGTCTTGGTCTTCTCTTACGCACCCATCCTCGAGGATGCGCTTTTGAGGGAGGTCCATGTTAGTATTCTCTTTTCCCTTGCCTTTCGCGACTCTGGTCGCAGTCTTGTGACGCGCCCCACCTGTTTTGAGAGCAGCGGTGTATCCACGACACTCAGCTATGACCAATGGGTCACAAAGGTCTCGGTCAGGTGAATCTGGCAGAGGGATACAAGCAGGGTCCTGGTGTGTGCTAGACAGTGTGTGGTGGAATGCAGACAGTGAGGGCGGCAGTGACAAGTGAGGTGGAGAGAAGTTTGCCGGAGTGGTGAGTCTATACATAGAGTCTGCAGCTGCATGTCTCTGCAAGGTGATAAGTACAGTGTGAATGTCAAAGAACGACAAAGTCTTACCTCATACACCTGAGAGCCTTCAGACCGCTGCACGCGAGTGACAGTCTGTATGATCCCTTGGTGGGCCCACCACTTTCCTAAGTCATCACACATATATGCATTCCCTGTGCCATCATAGCGCAACTCGGGAATCGCCTGGCTATGAGATTGGGAGAGAATAGTAGTATCAGACATTGAACGGACTTTGGAGTACTTAACCACGATACACCTGGCATCATTGCCGTCCTTTGTTTAGGAATAGATCGTGATTGTTGAGTAATGCCGCAGAGATCATCAAGTCCGCAACTCATCGCATCGCTAATTAGAATAATACCCTATAGTAAAGTGTCGAGATGTCATTGATACACGTGGTGAACATGTGGCAGGAACAAAAGATAATGTCGATACACTGCGCTTTACATGATGTTGCACGCACGAGCGTCATAAGATAGCGCAAATTGAAATGCCTCCCAATTGTGCACGTTCTGTGCATTGGGATCCATCATTCTCCATTGTGCATGCCTTAGATGAAGGGAAGATAGTCACATTAATCCGATCACACACTGGCGCGCCTGGGGCATGGGGTTTCCGATCTTGAAGGATATATTTTTAGGAAAACACCACCGACACATTACAATCCTCCGACTTTGTTTATCGCAGAGATACTGCCTCGAAGAGGCGACAGAAAAATCGATACGTAGGCCGTTGACGTTGAATGACATGTGACTAGCAAATACAAAGTGTGATTACACTGTTATGTAAATCAAGGAGCGCAATGCCCTGGTTTCCCGTTCACGGTTCGGATGACCCAATAAATACGAAGGAATGCCTCTTGGATAGGTTTGCTAGGATCCTTAGACTAGGACCCTTCCATTACATAAGATATGGTGTTGCCCAAGCGGCCCGTTGACTCAACCACACACAGCCTTCCTTGCCGCCACGACCTGTACTGCCTCAGTCCTGACCTCCTGCTGCCCCCTACACCACCCTGTCACCCTGACACTGCCCCTCCACCTTGTGATATCCCAATAACCGCCGGCAATGTCTTATCGCCCTGTCGCGCCTTCCATTGCTATCAGCATCCTGTTGCCACCCTCTTCTATTACTTACATTGGCCTCCCCTTCACACCTCATGATGCCTACACACCCTTATAATTCTTCCTAATGAACTTGAATTATCTACAATGTGTTTTGTGGATATAATGATAATGTAATATTTGGAGAATTTTTGCTCGGTTCCTACATGCCGAACTTGTGCGTTGAAGAATGAAGGCTTATGAGTTAAAGTTCAGTATACATAGTTCAGCATACAACTACATGGTATCATTGATAAGCTATATAGTACGTAGGCTTTGCCGTCATATCGCTTCGTTCCTGTTCGGAGGCTATAACGCGGAGCACGTGTTGGTTCTCTTTGGATCTTTCGCCTCGCACAGCATGGGAAGTTATGTCGTGGAAGGTCAACGTGGATCTCATTCTTTCAACGTGTTGATTCATGGCGGTTAAAACTGCCCTGCCGTAATGACTGCTTCCCGGAACTATCGCGACGTTTGGATGATTTTCTAACTTCCCGATGTAAGTCTACTCGGGATGTAGTCCTTGTTTATAAGATGATAAAGTCCGAGGCTGGCCGTGCAGAAATCAGGTGTATCCCAATGTTCCCGTGTTGTCTATCTGGTCTCACTGACAGGATGTTCACTCTCGTGAAGTTTCTTGTACATTGAGTCCACTTCCACTTTCTTTGACCCAGCTCACTCTCAGTAATAGATCAACCTGTGGCGAAGTGACCAAAAATCTAATGTTGCTCAGGCTTTTGATGACCGGTCTTCCATTAGCCAGACCTCCCTTGTGCGTACCCCTGAAGACTACCGATGTGGATGCCACCTCAAGCTTTATGAGAAAGCCAACTCACAACATGAGATCAAGACCCCTCAGATTTCAATATGCGGTTCCTGCGTTATTGACCCAAGAAACGTCATCAGGCAAACAAGTTTTCCGACGGCTTCTGGTGGACTCGGAGATGTTTACAAATGTACATGGAACAGGAGCGCAAGTCCGGAAGAGGTTCTTCAGACGTCCATCTTGCCCGTTCTTGTGTGCTCACTCTATTCTCAGGTTGCAGTCAAATCTCCACGGTTTCCGAGTCTAACTGAGGACGAAGTTGCCAAAATAAACCATGTGTGTTTGATTAACTTCTAAAAATGCTACTCTGAATTTTGTTTCATGTTGTACGCAGAGTATTGACCGTGAAATCAAGATTTGGACCGTACTGGAACATCGATATGTATTACGCCTGCATGGCACCGTAACAGGTTTCGGTCCATTTCGTGCATTGGTTTCCCCCTGGATGCCGAACGGGACATTGAACTCGTACCTTAACCGTGCGCGTAAAACCCTCACGACGATGAGCAAACTCCGTATTGTAAGCTCTTTTCTGCGAAACCGACTTCAAGAACCGACCATTTTTCAAAGCTTAAACAGATCACCGAGGGACTCAAATATCGTGAGTAACGGGTTGGCTGCGTCAAATAATGGCATAACTGGTGACGATGCTCTGGACAGTTCACGACAACGACGTGATTCACGGTGATCTGACCAGTGTAAGTTTACATATACCGCGTATCCGTGCTCTGATCGTGATCATAGAACAATATCTTGATTGCTGCCGATGGATCCCCGCGCCTTGCAGACTTCGGTGTTTCGAATATCATGGTAGAATCCAACCCAGCATTTTCCTACCAAATTGGCGCAGTTCGCTGGGCCGCTCCAGAGTTGATCGTCCGTGAGATTGGTCAAACTGTCCAGTGTGCCACGAAATCCAGTGATATCTATTCTCTCGGGTGTATTATGTTTCATGTCAGTATCTTATTTACGTTGTCATGGTACCTGACACAGTTTCTGCAGGTACTGTATGGAAAGCTGCCCTACTGGTGGATTAAAACCGCCCTGCAAGTCGTAGCATCAAAGTACAGACACCAAGAGCCAGTCACACAGTCCATCAATAATATCGTGCAAATACCAGCACATTACCTTGATTTCATGCGGCGGTGCTGGTCAATAAAGAGCGAAATTCGTCCGTCAGTGGAGGAGGTGCTAGACTTTCTCGAGGGAGCGATCTCAAAAGCAGCTTGAAGTCATCCAAGCAATGTTTCTATTTTGGAGTGATTTCTTTCGTCTTGTGCTGTTGCTGCTGTGCACACGAGCCTGCATATGAATTACAAATAGGTTGTTGTTATCATGAGCCACTGGCAAGGCTGGTTCCTAGGCGGGTCGAGAGATGTCGGTATGATGATCATGAGTTGTCTGTTGTAACTAGTGTACTAGTAGTCTTCCTCAATAGAAGGAACGCTGGACGTTCCTTCTTCATGATTTTGCTCTGCTTACCTGCAGCCTAACAACCCGATTTCGGTAAGTTCTATCCTCTCCATAAGGGTCTTCGCTTTGGCTCCTGACTTACGTAGAAACCCAGTAGTATCCGTATTTCTCATCATAGTCCAGGCACAGATCCATCCTGAAACTGTGAAACTTCGACCCGACGTGACTCTCAAACTAATACATAGCTGCATACCCTACCACAAGCGTTGACAAGGATTTTTCACAGAGCAGTTTCTACATATTATCCTCAATCACGTGGGCCGGTATGATTATCGATATGCGGGGTTTTACAGTGGTTTATGGTTGAATCTGAGCAGGGTGAGTTCGAGCGATGTAGTGGATGCCTAGTGTCACGATGCGACAAACTCGAAGAATGTTTGTTTGGGATCGAGACAGGCCATGTACAAACAGTGAAATGCATGCATATATGCGCAGAGGCTGCGTAGAGGATGGTTATGAATCTGGGAGACGTATTTAGAACGAAAAGACTAAGCAGAACGTACTCCAGTGGGTAAGTCCTAAATTCAATAACCAGTGTATAATCGTAGTGTATAACTCAACATGCAAAACACTAGGAAAAAGAGGATCGAGGGTAACGTACGTGGAATTAATGTGTGATAAGAATCAACAGAGATATGAATTGAAAAAAGGAAGGTATACTACTCTATTTCACGATTTGGTTTGCAACAAATCTTGGTCATCTTCGTCCACTCGCTTGACAAAATTAACAGAGCTTGTAATCTATTTATCTATGACGCCCATAATTTGGTGACCGTAAGCCTTGCAACTACTGGCCGCTGAAACATTCGCCTCGTCCGTGACGAGGGACTGTCTATTCAGGGTATCTTGAGTTCGGCCAGTAGGATAAGACGTGTAGCAAGATTATATTTCCCTTGCTGGCTGCGGTTCTGGTCTCTGATGTATTTGGCCCTGTCCAACATCCAAGCCAACTCCTATAGGCTGGGGAGAAACGACCTATGAACTGAACCGGGCCGAGCCTACGCTTTCGTCATGTTAACACTTTCCTATAATTATACTCAGAACACCTACCCATATCAAAGTAAATCGATCTTGTTCTAAAAAACTGGTCAGGGTGACGCGTCGAGAAACCCGTGGAGCAGACAGTAGTAGTATAAAGATGATTGTCTCCATCATCATTATCGAAGGACGACTGAGGTGGCCGACCGGGCCTGCGGATGAGGAGATCTGGTGAATTGCGGTCGCGGATATTATACGAACGTTCTTAACGAGCAATGGCTCTATTGAAGTCCCAGATTTATACGTAGAAGGAACCTTCTGCAGGGAGTTCTTCCAGTCCTGGTTCAGGCGTATGACCCTGAGGAAGAGCGTAATGCCGAATACACTGATTCGGTGGCTTGAAGGTGTGGAAAGCAGCGTGCGTACTTGGGTCCCCACCTTGACCAGGAAATCTCAACAGGTGCCCCCAAGTGTATGGCATTTGCTGAGAAGATGGCCATGTCAATAACTAAAATTGCCTGCCATGAGCTAGAAAGAACTTCTAAACCCGTAATCTGTGACTCCAGAGAAGTTATGTGGTCGGAAATAAGGTCTGGGCGGGCCGCAGCCCCGTGGAACAATGGGGTGGCATGAGTAACATATAGTGATAGCACCAAGCGAAATAGTCCTCAGGAGAGATAGAAACGAAGACTTCGTGAAACGCTCGAAAGGAGATACACAGTCCGTTGCCGAGGGGAGCCATCAAGTGCTTGTAATGTGTACAATACAAGATCATACGGTCTTCTGGGCCAATGACAACGATCCTTTGTTCATCAAGTAGATAGAAATTGCCACTCTCCCGCCTAGTTAACGTAAAGGATACTGCGTATGCGCTGAGTGGCAGAGTTCTCAAGAATAGAGCAGACTCACGCCTTTCGCACGTCCCTTTCCTTTTCTTCAATCCATCACTTGCATCAAGATGTTGGATGCCGCTGCTGTTTCCAGTGAATTGTAGTTGCCCGTGTAATAGAGCACAATTATGATAGTATTGGGCAGGTACCGTACAGGTCATTAGACCCAATTCATCGATTTCGGAATAAAGGCTCCGAGCCAGGATCCAACTTGAAGTGCACTGAAATTGTCTTGATCAATATCAACTTGCTTTATTGCAATTCTGGTTCGAACATTTGGACATGAGTTATCTGAGGCTATGTGTGGCAGGAATCAGGTGCCGATACTTGCTTATGTCATGCAATGTTTGTAGCAAAGAAAGCTCCGGTTGAACGTTACTATATCATGGATAGCATAACCTGGTGCCCGATGAGCACGCTTCAGAGCTGTCTCTTACCGTTCACCTTGCTTATCACCTCCCACGATGGATTTCGGTAAGTTTTCCCTCCGCTCATTACACTACTACGACTCGGTGACCAACCTTGTCTTTAAGCACATCCCTTATCTTCCAGCGGCCCATGGAACCATGTATGCAATGTCGTAGAACATAGCGGTATTTTCGATGCTGAATATCGTCAGCCCCACTCGCAGTGCATGGAAAACACACGCGTTGCCCTTCGAAAGAGGATAAGAGAAGTCCTTGACCAACACGATCGAACGAACATCTGGCTCAACGGTCTCGCTGGTGTTGGAAAAACATCTGTTGCATTCACCATTGCCGAGGAGATGAAAGCAGAAAAGAGGCTTGCTGCTACTTTCTTCTTCTCGCGCAAACACAAACATGCACAAAAAGCTGCTGATATTATTCCTACCATTGCATACCAGCTAGCAATAGCTTTCCCGCGCATTCGAGAAGATATCGCGAAAGCGATCGAGAATGACGACAACCTTCTATCACCCGGAAAATCTCACGCAGATCAGATACGAGAGCTCATCATAAAGCCACTGCAGACGCTAAAATTCCGTCAAGATCCTTATGTCATCATTATCGATGCTCTCGATGAATGCTTCTCCTCTGAAGAGGCGGCAAGACTGGTAACGCTATTGATAAACGCCCTCGCGGGCCTAGACTTGCCATTCATCCACGTATTGTTCACAAGCCGCCCCGAAGCGCATATCCTTGCGGCCGCGCCATCCCCTGTCTACAAGATTATCCTTACCACTCGAGATGAAGACACCGTACAGGATGTCCGTTTCTTTCTGCGAGAATCACTGAACAAAATACGGATGAATCGACCCTCTGTTTTTGGTCAGCCACCCTTCCCATGGCCATTGGAGGAAGAATTCGAGACATTGGCATTCAAGGCGGGCGGATTGTTTGTTTATGCTGCCATGGTTGTCAATTTCATATCGGCCGCTGGTCACCATCCGCAGGAGAGGCTAGATTTCTTACTTCACGAGAGGTCGACTGTCGGTGCTGACATTGATCAGCTTTATCGACAGATAATGGGAACTTCGGAGGATCCAGATGCGCACTGCCGGATGTTAGCGTCTATCATCCATCTAGCCAGACCGTTGCCACTTGTGGAACTCCAAGAACTCTTTTACGCAGATAAAAGGAGCTTGGCTATGATGCTCGAAGCTTTTTCACCCGTGATCTTGAATGATGGCGCCGGGCGTGTTAAAATTTACCACGCTTCGCTCCGAGACTTTATGGATGATCCTTTACGCTCAAAGCAATATCACATAGATGGACCACACGCCCATGAGCACCTTGCACGCTGCTGCCTTGATTTTATTACGCGCCAAAACTTCAATCAGACTCGCGAGATTCTAGTGTCCTCATTGTCTTATCCATATCCATACCAGATGTGGCATATCCATCTTTATTTTGCTTATCCCAGCAGCAAACTTCGAAATATACTGGCCCTGTTCACAGATACAACACTGCGATATTGGGTACAAACTTCGAACCCTAAGGACTCCCACCTTGCACGCACTGTCCAGGGCGCAAGAGGGACTTGTTTATCCTTGGTGATTGTTCTGAACATGTTGAATTGTTAGGGACGTTGTACTAATCACGAATTTGCCAGAAATGGATCAGGGGTCCATCGGACATTGCAGTTGCGTGGCGTCTTCATAAAGGTTGTAAAAAGTTTGCGAAGCTCAGTAAACCGAAGCTGCGCGAAGCCTAACTAGACCGATTTTCGCTACTCGGACTACTACTGGTAGCCAGTCTGAATAAACCGAACTCTCTGGTCCTCACACAAGAACCGTATGATATGCCAGCAATAACACCAGTGTCAGGCCCGTGTCAATATGCATCCGTAGAAACACTTCCAAACCAAAATCCACGATGACGTAGTAGTTCTCTAAGGGCTTGTGGGACTACCGGCATGTGTAGGCTACATATCCGTGTGTACGTTGACGATCTGCCTCTTATATTATCAAAGGTCAACGATTAACGATGACACCTTTCAGTTAGATCTAACCATCGTCATCTGACACTGATACTAATTTTGCCACGTATGTGAAACACCGATATTAATGTGTGGTGACACGACAGGGGAACACGGAAACTTGTGACTTTAATCGGGTGCACATTGAAGAGCGAGCTGGACATATTATTATGATATATATATTCATTCCCATGATGATACCTGACAGTCCCTCTTGAAAACAGCACCTACAATGGAACCCACTAAACAAACCCTCCTAATCGGCGGGCTCCTCGTCGACGTCTATTCGCACCCCACTTCGAGCCCCAGCTCCACAGACCCTATTCACGCGCTCTTCTTCCTCCATGGCCGCTTCGGAAGCGCACAGGAAACATACGTAGTCGATACTGTTAAAGTCATTTTTGGTGAGAGTTATGGATCAGGCGTGGGCCGGGAGAGGAAGAAAGATCTTATCGTTGTGGCTTTTGTGAGTCACACTGCATCCCCTGTGTAGGGAAGGCCATCTCAAAAGCATTGACGGGGTGGATGAAAAGGATCACAGGAACCACGGGACGAGACTTGTGGACCCCAAGCGGAACTTGGCGTGGAGTGAAGATCCGGCTAAGAATAACGATCAGCATGCGTATGTATGTTGGCATGGCATGGCATATGGACGCTGACACTCCCTGATTTAGCGTTGATATGTATACCATCCAAAGTACGTCCAAGCCACAAACGTGTGTAGTGAATCTGAAACTGACCCCACTTGAAGCTGGTACAGCAGAAGACGTATCTTTCTTAATTGACCATCTTTCTTCATACCTCTATCCCTCGGGTGAACGGACGATTGTGGAATGGGGTATAGGCGGTGTGAGTCTTGGAGGACATTCGACGTGGATTGCGCTTTCTCGAGGTACGCACCTAGCCCATCTAAGTACTCTTCCACACTCACAATCTCCCCTCCCCTCCCCTCACTCACATCCAGAACCCCGCCTCACCCTTGGAATCCCCATAATAGGGTGCCCCGACTACACGACACTTATCTCCCAACGCGCTCAATCCTCGCATATTCCCTTCTCCCCGCCCTACTTCCCCACTTCATTTAAAGCGTACATAGAAGCACGCGACCCTGCAAAACTGGCGTACCGCGCCAAGGACGCCTCTAATCCGTTTTTGGGGAAGAAGGTATTGGTGCTTTCCGGGAAGGAGGATAAGCTTGTACCGTGGATGGCCTCGGCCGAGTTTGTGGAGGGACTTGAAGTTGGGGAGGGAGGTGTTAAGAGGGTCGTGGTGGAGGAGGGGGCGGGGCATGAGTGTACGAGTGGGATGCAGAAAGAAGCTGGGTTGTTTGTGAGGGGGTGGTTGGTTGAGTAATGCGGGATTGTGAAGGGTTGTATGTATGATATGACACGTGATGCAGGTCCACAGTCCTGCACACATGACCGTGCCTATCTTTGAGATGTGTGGCGTGTTCTGGAGAGAGAGAGATATACTAAACCGAAAATGATAACGAAGAGCTCCACCAAGGGCTAAAGGAGCTCCATGTGTGTCGACCCTAACCATAGAATTTCAAGATAATTTTTAAATGGGGTTATGACGTCACTCCAATCAGTGAATCAATATTATTCAAACCCAATAGCAAAACTCGATCGTGTTTGGCTTTCTTGGGATAAAAGCCAGCTTGGATACTCATAATCACAAAAACCATCCCCTTCACTACCAACTCTCACTTACTCGCAATGCCTGAAGGTACTATGAGAGCTCTGTGGTACAACAAGGCAGGCATCGTCCACTACCGCCACCTTATCGTCTAACCTAGTGACAGCCACAAGACTTTGAGATAAAGCAAGTACCGATACCTAAAGTCGGCGACGACGACGTTCTCTTGAAAGGTGCCTCTCACATCCCTTATCATATTCACTTCTAACCACAAAAACCCTAGTATCATGTTGCGGTCAGTGGTAGCCATTCCAGACTATCTCGAACGCACACTCATGTCGTCTGCACAGGTGTATGCGGCACAGACGGACACATCCACGATGGGGAATTCATATCCAAGTTTCCAGTCAGTTCTCCTTATCACCAGTGACGTCAGTCCATATTAAGCTTATCGCACCCAGCTCATCCCGGGTCATGAAGCTATCGGAAAAGTCATCGAAATGGGAAAGAATGTCAAAGGGTTCGAGATCGGCGACCGCTGCGTCGCTGATGTGGGTTTAACCGTAAGTCCAACTCGACACACGAGACAATTTCCTTACGGTATACAAATCAAAGTGCGACAACTGCTTCTACTGCAGGCGCGGGAATTCCCTCTTGTGTGAGAACTTTAACGCCAGAGGCGTCACTCTTGACGGTGGCTTCGCCGAATACATCGTATAGTAAGCACACCCTGTCCTTACCATGTGATTCCCATTCCCAATTCTATTCATATCACAGCCATCAAAAGAAGTTATACAAGATCAAGAACCTCACAGACGAAGAATCGACCCTTCTAGAACCAGCCGCATGCGCAATACACGGCCTTGACAAACTCAACCCCCCCGTCGGCATCGAAGTCCTCCTCCTCGGCGCAGGTCCCACAGGACTCATCCTCGCACAGCTCCTCAAACTCAACGGTGCCTCCCGTGTCGTTATCGCCGCTAACAAAGGCATAAAGATGGACATCGCACGAGAACTTGATGCCGGTGATGAATACATTGAGCTTGACCGCCAGAACCCCGATGCGCAGTGGCAGAAACTCAAAGACGATAATCCATATGGCTTCGATGTGGTAGTAGAAGCTACAGGCGTGGAGAAGATCGCAAATATGTCGATTGGGTACGTGAGAAGGGGTGGGACGTTGATGATTTATGGGGTCTATGAGAATAAGGCCCTCGTCCATTGGCCCCCATCCAAGATCTTTGGGGATGAAATTACTGTAAGTTTTTATTCATAACTTCCACCGCAATACGATGCTGATGGTTTCCGCACCTATCAGATTATCGGCTCGTTCTCGCAGACATACTGCTTCCCACGAGCAGTCGCATACCTCGATAGCGGAAAGGTTAGGGTGAAGGGAATGGTAACGGATGTGTTCAAGCTCGAGGACTACCAACTGGCTTTGGACAAGATGAACAGCAGAGGAGCGCTGAAGATCGCGATCAAGCCATGAGTGCACTATCATTCGCTCCGCGTGCCCTGCGTCATCATGGCGCTCCTACGATAAGCAATACGTTGTACTTCGATTTTTATGTGTATTATATTGCGCTTCGACGCCCCCATCGTCAAAGTCAACGTGCGACTCCTAACTCGTCGGAAACTAAGCGCTCAGTCATGACCTGTACAAGTCGCACATGCATAATAAAATTTGACATGCAAACGCTGGCATATATTTTTATTACACGCATGCGCCTTGCAATCTGCTCAGTGCCGTAGAGTCTAACTGGGTTTTCACTGAAGGGTGATAGAAGCAAGAGGAAGACAAATACCAAGGCATCCAAGTACTGAGTTATGATTGGTCCAAGCTCCCGCTTATTATCTTGATAGAATCACGAATACTTGTTATTGTCAATTCGAGCTCCATTTGCCATTGATCGAGAACTCACGAAGAACAAGAAACTTGTCTGGCTTGTAAAACACCATGCTGAGTAGTGAACGCCACGTGGTGAGGTTTGGGCAATGAGTACAATGTCCGCATCATCTAGAAGTCTCGATGTCATAACATCATGCATAGCAGTTATATGAGGCGAAGCTGTTGCTCCAGGGTTTGCGCTTGTCGCCACACATATCAAAAGGAGACTGAGCGCTTGCAAGCCGCAAACGTATAATAGGATCAACGGGTTGATATTGTGAACCCGCTGTACGAATGTGCCTAGTAACTGGGTACTCGGTTTCCGAGGCTTTGGTGTAGGACCTAGATGAATGGTTTTCTACTCCCACACGGTGATGGAGGGTGGTAGAAGCAAGAATCAGAATCAGAATCGAAATTGTTGACTCGATGGGTTCGAGGTGTCTTGTCTGAGTCACAGAGCCGAATTGTATGGATTGCGGCCCCTCTCTACGCCCGAGAAGCACACCTAATTGTCAATTTGAGGTGGATTTGCTACCGAGCTGAGGGGACTCACCAAGGGGGTTCTACAGTTCCTTATCGAGAACTGCACAGGGCACTGTGTGGCGAATTGAAAGCACCGTGAAATGATATTTGAGTGCATTAGTAAGTACCAACCATGCAGGAGCAGGTGATCTCACTCACCATTGAGGACTAGTCAACTGTCGAAGCTCTGAAAGATTCTCCGAGTTTTCTCCAAGTAGGTTATTTCGTGGCTTTTGAACCACCCCAGCGATAGTTGACATAGAAGGGTTAAGTACTAAGTTCCGGTTTAAGGCTGTTATTATTAGTCAGCACGGGCTGCAAGGGCCGAAGTCGTCACTTCGCAAATATTACTTACACTTCCAAACCACGACCTCATTCAGTAGCTGGTAAACTGTCGGCATCGGAATGGTTCTACTACTAGCATCGACAGGTTGTAAAACTCTCACCATTCCAAACCCATGCCTCGCTCTCCTTCATCCCACACAATCTTTTCATCGAGGTTATGCACTTTCTCGATTTCAATGGGGGGCGTTGGGCTTAAGACGCAAGACGGGCTTCCCTCATCTTGGATTATCGTAGTTTCAGCGATTCCACAGGAGATCAACGCAACGTTACTGAATTCGATTCTCACCTACAAGATCATCAAAGTGTCATATCTTGTGCTCACTCTTGTCCACAAGACTTCGTCGCGGATAAAATCGTCGTGATGGGATCTGCAACGAGTGGGCTCCAGGTGGCAGAATTAGTGGCCAATTACGGCGCTCTAGCGTGCGGTATGGCATATTGTCCCATGCTCGATGGTATTTTGAGTTTTGCATTGCCAGATGCCCTCATTGAATCCCTCATTGAATCAGCAAAAGTAACCATAACAAGTACCTCCCCAGGCCTCTGGCTTTTGTTTTGGGCGACTGTTGGCTACCCGGAAAAAGACTCAATCTCAGTGTGCTGTCAGGAAGCCAAGAAAGCTCGCATTTATGATCTCCCCTTCACGCTTACCAAGTATTTGATTTTCGGTCACACAGCAATCAGCTGAATTCTGGAATATTGGGTTCACCTCAATATTCGCGCAAAGCTCCCCACCTTAGTTCAACCAACTGACCTGGCAACTTTTCGCCGCCAAGTCGTATTGAGTTGCGGGGGCCATGTGTGATATTTTCGGGCCAAAAGCAAACACTTTCGCAAGGCTCTGTCAAAAGAATGTGGCTCGTGGTGGAGGACCCATCTGAAGTTACGCGTCAGGTGTATGTTATACAGTTTTATTTCCCTTGATTCTATGCTAAATTATGTAAGGTAGCGAAGCTCGTATGTCGTATGTACTAGTATCACCGCATGAGCTTAGCTCCATCCTGGTTCTTCCTCACTTCCTCCAGTACGAAATTCCAATTATTACAGACGTATGACCCAGGTCGTACGAAAAATTGATGGGATGAATGTTTCTCGCTTGCTAATAATATGTTTTCCAGGTGAGCGTCACCGCGACACATTACCATCTGACGCAAATAATTGAGGCAGTGACGGCTCAGAGCTGTGTTGTTGTCTTCTCCAACAATATTCTCTCGCAGGATATTGAGGCAACGTAATTGGTGGAACATGGAGATTGAGAATGGGTGGCCAGGCTGTTCCCCCAGATAAACAAGCCCGTTACCTGGCGTTAGGCTGGCCCACTCCGCCCTCCCATCTTCAGTGCCCATCTGATAATGCACTGAATCCTGGAAGGTCATTAGGACTGGATCCGCCTGTGCTAGAGGCAACAGTCGAGGAAAATCGTCGCCGGCAAATGCTGCAGTAAAGAGTCAATGTGTCATTCACATGTTCAGTGGCTGCAGGCTCGCTTACAATAGACCTTGTTCATTCTTTTACCAACTTGAAGGTCGCAGAAGAAGAGTATCATGCTAATTTTCATGAAAATACAGAGAGCGATAATCCAATGTCGGGTTTTGAAGTTGTTAGCGTGCGTCATTGCGTCTATGAGTCGTCAGCTTACTCCCGCGTTCAAGTTGTTATATTAACAATGATGGACGTACTAGGCTATGCTTGTGCACTGCTCATTCTGATCTAAGAAGTTGTAATTGTTTGGTAGAATATTTACTCGGCATGTTTCCGATTAGCATAGTGCCCGTAAGAAGATGGCATAATACTCCGTAACAGAATTGATGATGAGCGCTAGCGTGGTTGGCAACCTAGCAATGATCAATTCATGGGCTGTGCAGTTGAACAAGTTGCACATGGTGAACAAACTAGTGATCAACACTAGACTTAATGGGCAGGTTAACGAGACAGACGAAACATCCTGTGCAAACCTAATATTAGGCGAACATTCTACTATAGTAGATCATGTCACGGTTCGGAGGATTTCGGTGATAATACGTGGCCGCTGCCTGACACACCGCCCGTATTGTCACAAAGCTTACCCGCCATAATATTTACAGCCACTTAAGCACCAGCTCTCATAATTTTTTTGTTGATCCAAGAGGTGTTCGCTATTAAGTAACTGCATGCTCTACACTAGCGTCGTACATCATTTTCCACTATGTTCTAAGGCTACAACGTTCATCTCAGACCTAGTAACGAAATCTCTGTCCGCGCAGTTCAGCTGCGCGCCTAGTTAAACTGTTTGACTCTGATACATGTATAGCCCTGCCCAGTGAGACTAGTCAGAACACCATCAACAATAGTAGACGTAATGATCGCACCTGAAGGTCCCATATCCTTGCCCGTGACATTCACAAGACAACCAGGGCTAGAGCAGGAGATTGCAAACGTCTGGTATGACTGTGACTTGCACTGAAAGCTTGGCATACGATACGTCTTCCCATATGATACATTCATCTGGCCAATGTGTGCCCTCGGTTGAGGAAGCTTCGACCACGACAGATTGAATAGGTCCAACTTATGTCTAGCTGGCAAAGACCAGACATCGAGAACTACAGAATCACCAAGATCCGTGTAGAGTGTGTCTTCTGTGCTGTTTCTTGGAGGGACAGTGAGTGAGAGGCTGCAGTTCTCCATGCCAAAATCAAGCACACGAAATTGTGCGATGCTTTCGAGCTAAATAAAATTCAGTCTGATGAATAGATTCCTTATGGATGGTATACTTCGTTTGTCACTATCAGCCGTCGCTCGTATGTGGGAGCTTTGCTTTGCGCCACCGACTTATAGCGCTGAAATGGAGAGAAAATTGTATGATGCTCCTTATTGGAAACTTGAGCGATCACTGCTACAGAGTTAATAATTGGATCGTGGGCAGAGCTCTTGAAGTCAGGATTCTTATAGAGGATCTCGAGGTTCAGATATGGGTTCTGGAATGGGAGCCGCTCAAGCTCGTCTGAAGTTGAAGAAGAGCGAGGGTCAACTCGAAGAAATCGATCCCAGAAAATCATGGAAAAATCCAAGATAGTGCATATTATCGTGATCGCAAGGAGCCAGACGAACAACGTCTGGTTGTGTTTTGTCTGTGGTGAATCCTTGACATCTGGGCTATTTCAGTATGGTTTCAATGAAATATATAAACGAATTGTGTTACCTTCGTCATCGGAATGAGTGACCTGATTGAGAGCTTGATACCCTTCTCTGAGATTGAAAAACCTGGGCGTCCGTGACATGATCCAGCACTAACTGCCAGTGAGCGAGACTTGGGATGTAGACAACTCAGTGATCTTGATGTTGTTGGATCTACTCTCAAAATTTTGGAATGGTACTTATCTGAGTAAGAAATTTTGTTCGGAACGCATAGGTTAGTAAACTTGAAGCTATGATACTAGGCAGTGTTGAGAAGCGCCGTGATGACGGATCAGCGTGGTTGCGTGGAGAACTTTACGTTGGTACAAGACACATGCGAATAGACACATGTTTGGCCTAAGATATTTTGGGATAGGCTAGCATCCTAGGATAGGCTATTCAGATCTGCAGCGGGGCTGTGCAATATGTAGTAGTATGCAATGCATGATTCCATGGTCTGCGGATATATAGTTCCCACGTGAAGACCACATACTAAAGTGCCGTATATCTAGCTATAGTCCATTAACACACCAGCCAACGATCTACTCGACGGCACACTAAATATTAAGTATTATCTTGACATATCGCAAACCTCCCTTAAATATTGCAAACCCCGATGCTGTGATCATCTCTCCTCCCAATTTCCACAGTTCCCAGCTGCGAAAACTCGAGTCCGAACACCGTAACTCCAGCTTATTATTCCAGAGAATCACCATCGTCGGTGACTCATGTGAGCCATTTAGACTCATTTAGCTCCGGCGCCTCACGCCCAATGGCAGCATAAGCAGCTAAAGTATACATTGAATATGGAAGCGACGGCTCGGACTTCTAGTCGTTACACTTACCTCCTCCTACATCTGGGTGTGGTGCAGCAATTACATAGACCGCAAATGCTGAGAGGAGAATCAGAATTCTGGAAATCATGATGTTACAATGAAAATGGGGGATGGATGATAGCGGAAATAGGGGTATCTTCCACAAATTTATATCCATGGCCTGCGGTACGTTATACGTAATTATTGGTGTCCTGTACGTTTGGTGATATGGAGTGTCCCCTAGACCATATACAACGATATTGTGGTTGTCAACACTGTCCATTTAATCTTCCAGACTGGCAGCGAGTCGCAGTTTATTTTGGGTGACTGTCAACTTGGATGCCCTTAATACCTAGCTTGCCTACGAGATGCTATGAAGTGACGCAAATCAAGATGACGGTCATTCCTTTTCGCCATGGCTCTGAGCTACAGCTTTTGTACATTGAATTACCCATCGGAGCCTCACAAATGACTCAATGTGAGGACGTAATTTCATCGTCAGGCGCATAGCGTGAAACACGCACTTCGTTCGCCGTATGATTACGATGCACTCCGGGACTATTTATTTGGTTTAAACGGAAGTTTTTGTTTTACAATGATAAAGTTGAAATGGACGGAAGATATCTCGTGCACGATGTGATTTGGAAGCTAAATACTTGGAGGTGGATGCGTCTGAGCCCTACTATCACAGATTCTTCAGTTGCGTGGAGGACTTTACGTCGGCGAAAGACACATGCGAATAGACTCATCTTTGGCCTGAGGTATACTGGGATAGGCTATTCAAATCTGCAGCGGGACTATGCAATATGTAGTCACCAGGTCTGCGGCCATGCATGAAGTAAGTCTAAATATAGTTCCCGAATTAGTCACGTGAAGGCCACTGCCGACGTACCGTGGCGTTGTCTAGCTATAGTCCATCAATACAGCAGCCAACGATCTACTCGACTAAATATTAAGTATTATCTTGATATATTGCAAAACCCAATGCTGTGTGATATTCCTCCCAATTTTCATAGTTCCCAGTTGCGAAAACTCGAGTTCGAACTTTGTAATTCCAGCTCATTATCATTATTCCAGAGAATCACCATCGTCGGCGACTCATGTGAGCACGTTAGACTCGATTGACCCCGGTGTCTCGCCCTCAATGGCGATATAAGCAGCTAAAGTGTACATTGAATACGGAAGCGACGTTTCGGACTTCTAGTCGCTACACTTACCTCCTCCTACATCTGGGTGTGGTGCAGCAATTACATAGACGCAAACGCTGAGAGGATGATAAGAATTTTTGCAATCATGATGTTACAATAAAGATGGGAGATGAGTGATAGCGGAAATAGGGGATCTTCCACAAATTTATATCCATGGCCTGCGGATTACCAGCCAGTACGTCCGCCAAGTTATATGTAATTATTGGTGTCCTGTAAGCTCGGTAGTATTGAGGGCTGATCAAAAAATCAGTTTGCGTTCAAATCAGGAAACCCACTGCCGAGCGAAGTGACTCATAGTATCGCGTAGCACAGTGCTTCTTTTGAAGCAACAGTGGTAGCAAGTAGTAGCTGGAAGAACTAAAACCTCCGTACTGGCTTCGGGACTTTCGAACATGCCATAATGTTGTTGTTTCAAAAGAAGCACCGTGCTACGCGATGCTGCGAGTCACCTGATGAAGTGTTGGCGCTGCGCGCCGTAAGGTTTAGGTACAAGCCCCATTCGTTTGGCGACGCTTACTGCGGTTTGTCCCCAGACTGGTAGCGAGTCACGGTTTATTCGGGTGACTGTCAACTTGGACGGCCTTGATACCTAACTTGCCTATGAAATGTATGTAATTAGGCAAATGAAGATGATCGTTCCTTTTTGCTATGGCTCTGAGCTACAGCTTTTGTCCATTGGGATTACTCATCGGTCATTTCCACAGCCTCACAAATGACATCGATATGAGGACGTAATTTCATTGTCAGACGCGCTTCGTTCTCAGGCTCGCCGTATGATTACGACGAGTCCACCACCCGTTGTGCCTTCGGCACAGGAAGCAAAAGGAGTGCTTTGCACTCCTTTTGCTCCCTGGCCAAGGCTTCATCCTAATAATTCTGTTTGCCCAAGGAAGGCAAAAGAGTGCGAAGCACTCTTTGCCTTCCTGGCCTTGGCTTCATCAGGAAATTCACACATTCCTTGACGTGCCCTTATGCGGACTTATTTACACTTAACTGCCTTGGTGAAATTGAATCTACTTGTCCAAAATTTCAATGTGAATGAATTCAGAAAAAAAAAGTTGAGATATATTAATATACATGTTTTATTGTATTTCGCACTCAAAAAATATAAGATATGCCAGGTGAATGATGTGAGAGAGAGCAAACAAGTTTTGAGATAAGTGAGTTAAGCTGATTAAGCATGTTAAGGAATGTGTGAATTTCCTGATGTTCATCCCAATAATTCACTTTTGCCCAAGGCACAGAAAGCCAAAAAGAGTGCGAAGCACTCTTTTTGGCTTTCTGGCCTTGGCTTCATCCTAATAATCACTACTTCGTGGACCTTAACTTATTCGCAATCATAGTGGATTTTCAAACAGACATGTACATTTTGAGCAGCATTTCAAGAAAACTAAAACTAAAATCTACTGCACCATCTAAAAGTGCACTATACATTCAGTCCTCTATATAAAAGTACATCAATATACATCAATCAATCCTCAACCTCCATATCATCTCTATCTCTAAGTCCTCTCAGCACTTCTGTATACACCACATTGGTCGTCTTTGACCCTTCTTCATGCTCCGGAAAGATGGCACGCACTCTCTCTGGGTGAGTGCAGCGAGACAAAGCCACATACAGCTGTCCATGACTGAACACGGGAGTCCGCAAATCCAGCCCAACCCACTTCACACTTTGACCTTGAGCCTTGTTGATTGTCATAGCGAACGCAAGACGAATGGGGAATTGGCGACGCTTGAAAGGGATAGGGTTGTCTTCAGACGTGGCATCCAGCGTCATGCGGGGGATTAGGACAGTGTTCTGATCGTCTTGATGAGCTTCATCAACTCCATCTCTAAGAATACGACACCTGAGGACGCGTGTGGTCCAAGACAGGAGGATCATCCTAGTTCCGTTATAGAGGCCATTGGTGGGGTCCAAGTTGCGCAACGACATGAGAGGAACACCCACTTTGAGTTCCAATTTGTGCAAAGGGAACCCTGATGGCGTGAGAGTATGAAGGTACTCTGGTGGGATGTAGTCGTAGTCCTTCTCAGTGATTGAGTCTGCCTGGTGAAGACCGCTTTATCTCCAGGGAATGATTCAAGAATGTTGGCATTGATTTCGTCCACATCAGTGTTCTTTGCGGAGAGGATGGTACGTTCCAGTAAGAAGGAATCATTCACAGGAGGATGCCCAGGGAGCAGAATAGGAGAGTATAGGGCATTGATGAGAGAGCGGATATCATTGTCAGGGCAGCGCATATGAATCGGAAGGGCGACCGTTCCATCTGCATGTGTGCCCTTCCCAGCTCCAATCTCAAGAAGCCACTTTGCAAATTCATCAGAGGCAGGGTCTTGGCCAAGCCACATATTTGTCTTTAGGTGGAAGATGCGAAGCCTTGGCCAGATGCGAGATCTGCAAAATGTAGCGTCCACTATCTGCTCCCTGGATCCATGAGGCACCACCAGCAGGGTCTGTCTGAAGTCTCCTCCAAAGAGCATCGTCATTCCTCCAAAATCAGCATCGACATTCAGAAGGTCACGCAATGAGCGATCAAGGCATTCCAGATTGTGACGGTGTAGCATAGGAATTTCATCGCAGATGATGAGGGAGGTGGCCTTCAGAAGCTCATGCACAACATCTCCTTTCTTGATGTTGCAGGAGCTGTCCTCATTGATGGGAATTGGAATTTTGAATCGAGAATGAGCCGTGCGTCCGCCTGGCAGGAGGAGAGAAGCGATTCCAGAGGAAGCCACGCATAGGACAATCTTGCCTTCAGCACGGAGCTTTGAAGCAATGAGCTTGCAGAGATATGTCTTTCCACATCCACCTGCACTGTGGACAAAGTATGAATGTCCAGGTCTTTGTTCATTACGTTGCATGGCATCATCGACCACTGCATCAAAGACTGTCCTCTGCTCCTGATTAAGAGAAAGCACTCCTTGGTTCACCATCTGCTGGAGCTCCTCCTGGTTATATTGGAGCTGCTCGGCAATGAGCTGATTTCCCTGCATGGCCCCCCATCTTGCTGCCATTTGAGGTACAGGCATCTGAGGGATCGCTTGCAAAGACTTTCCATTTTTGCGGAGCATGCCATCAATGAGATAGAGACCATAGTCATGAACCTCTTCATCTGTAGGGTCGGGGATGCTGAATGGGACGCATGATAGGCGGTGGCGCAGATCATCACAGAGATTCTCCTTGAAGTGGTTCCAAAGATCACTGGGGTCTGTAGGGTTGCAGTGTATGAGGATGATGGCAAAGAGGTTGTGCATGCCATGTCCAGTGCTCATATGAGAGGCGTCCTGCAAGCACTGGATCCATTCATTATCATCCTCAAGCAGACCCCTGCGCCGACATGCCTCCTTGAAAGTGTCGCATAAGACACCGTCAACTGTCCGAAGGTTCTCATAGGAGGTGGCCCCTTGAAGACATGGTAAGTTTTATTCATAAAAATTGACGTCAGGACCATACCTTTTACTACAGTCAAAAGCAATCTCAGGTAGAAGCGCTCTCCGGAGCCGGGTGCAGCAGAGTACATCCTTCCAATCGCTATTCCGCGTTGGCGTATCTTCCACGCCGTCTTGTTCCATATGAATCTTGAGGGGAAGTCCTGGTAGAGGTGGTCGTGGGCTCCAGCAGCCACCAAGACATTATTGGAGTTAGCCTTGAACCATCCAGTGAGGCAAGTCTCCTTGGTTGCTGCGCGCTCAAGAACATCCTGTGCATTATCCTCAGGATCATAAAACACCATGTGTTCATCTGGGAGGTGGACCGGCAAGCGATAGACAGAGGGCCATTCAAGGTGCATTCCAAACTCAAAGATGTGCCATGCGGCCTCAGTGGAGCTGATGTATCTGGAGTCAAGATAGGTTTTGACCTCATCCACCGGTCCTGTCATCTCCAATGTGGCACGGTCATTTCCCTTGTAGATGTACTTGTGGATGTATTTGACCGACTTGATAGAAGCACAGACTTCGAGATTGATGTGGCAGTTGAATTCTACCAGCAGTTGCGGGGGGTGGGGAACGACATCTTTGTTGGTGAAGATGTCATCATTTTTTTGGATGGTGCGACCATTGTCTGGCCTGGCATACTCTGGATAGCCATCCTCCTTCATCAATGTCTGGGGAGTGAAAGACTTTGGATAACGCTTCTTGCACTTTCCATTCTCCAAGCAATGCTGCGTAGTGCAGGGGCCATGGAGCATGTATTTTTGTACGGCCTCATAGAGTTGTGGATGGACATTTCTGTCAGGGATTTGGGCGGAGATGAAGGAGTCGATCTGTTCCACAGTGCGAATCTTGTGATCTGGATCCAGGAAGATGAGAAGGTGCATGTGAGGCAGGCCACGCTTCTGATATTCAATGGTGTACACCAATCCTGCAACCTTGCCGTAGTAGCCATCGCGAACCTTCTTCAAGAGAGCCTTCTGCTTCTGGTAAAATATGCGAGCAACCAAGTCTGGACGGTCCACAGCACTCTGACCTACATAAGAAAACTCGTCAGGATCATGTCATAATAATGCATCAAAATATGTCTCTTTACCTGGAAGGAGATTCTCAGTAATCTCAGGCCAGCTTCCATTGGCAGTCATCGTCAGGAAAAGATTGGGCTTCTTGCAGGCACGGCAGATGGCCAGAGAGTCCTGCAGCAGCTGCTGCATATACCGAGGGCTTCCATTATGAGAGGAGGGAAGGATTATGGAACGACCTGTCTCAGCTAAATTGCCCACTCCATCATTGAAAACATTATCTGTCAGCCCTCGGTAGCAGTCAGCCCTGAGCTTCTTCTGATTGTTTCTTATCCAGTTGAGTCTGCTCTGCTCGATTGATGCCCAAGTTTCATTGTCAGACGCGCTTCGTTCTCAGGCTCGCCGTATGATTACGATGCACTCCGGGACTAGTTATTTGGTTTAGACGGGTGTTTTTGTTTTACAATGATAAAGTTGAAACGGACGGAAGATATCTCGTACACGATGTGATTTGGAAGCTAAATATTTGAAGGTGGATGCGTCTGAGCCCTACTATCACACATTCTTCATGATCATATTACTGCTGCCGGAAGATGAGTTGTCGTGGTAATGCAGAGTGGCTTGAGTGATGCTGGAGCCTGTGTCTCTTGACCATGCAATCCCTGAAGCGACCCTTAAAATAATGAGCTGGGGTGTCAAAACCTAGCAAAACGTCAGTATAGGACAGCTCATTGTACTAGTAGTTCATGCGAACGCACCACAAAGGTTCCCCAAATTATCCCTACTGCCGTCGCACTCGGGATGCCTAGGATATAGGTGACAAGGTAGACGATTCCCAAGACGGTGAAAGGAAGGGCAGACTCCACCATAATCGCCGCAGTTCCCGTGTATGTACTCCTTTGTTCATCGCTGAGGATAGATCGTACTTTGCGATGAAAGAATAGCAGGCGAGAGATAATCAATCCTGTCACAATAACGTTGAAGCCGACAGTTAACGCGACCCATGAAATGCCAAATTGTGCAGTAAGGCCCTGCCATAGATTTGACAGTGGCATGGCACTCTCGATCACCGTCATGATAGCCATAGCTGTGTAGAGCGATTGTTAGTTTGGTGCAGGATCAATAGCGCAGCACATACCGGCAGATCCCAAGTATATAATCGCAGGGATGACAACTACTCGTAAATTTGACCCCCAAATAATGTAACAGCGATAAAGCTTTCGAAATGTATGAGCATCGGAGGTTGATAACGATACACACTGTGTGAACTAACCAAGAGCCCGTCTGTCAGAATATTGGCGAGGCAGTCTGCCGCTGTGCCAAAGACATTGTACCAAGCGGCCAAGTTGTCAGCAAAAAATGCAGCGGGGCCACCAGGGATGTTTCGTTTTTCTATCCACATTAGTTCGCCGAAAGCGACATTGGTTGCAGCGCTGATTGTCAAAAGAAGCAAGAGAAGGCCTCCAAAATATATGTAGAATAACGTCCTGCGCCGTGTGGCTGGCTTGATTGAGGACATGAGCAGGTAGGTAGAGTAGGCATATAGGAATAAAATTCCTCCTATGGCCGGAGTATGAGTTGTCAACAAAAGACTGATATTCGTAGGATAGAAAATCACCGTAAACGGTTGTGGTGATGGTGTTCCCAATATATAGAGCACGCTCTGTAGCAAGTTCGGTGGATGCCATGAGGGACGCGGAAAAGGACACTGTAGGTTGGTTGTGGGACTAACAGTGGCTATCAGCACTTCAGCCGCAGTATTGAAGAGACTAGTGATAATTGTAGATTACGTCTCCCATAGAATCCCGATGATCGTCAAAGACTATAATACTATCACTGGCGAAGTTTCAAAGACCGATGACACCGATGATGAGCGACTCGGGTTAGCATGTGACTGAATCAGAATCTTGATTGATCGGAACATTGATACCTATTATTACCTTGAGGCGGTGACGTTGATCTAGTGATTACCAGACTATAGACTGGAGACGAGGCAAAACTTCGGACTGGTAAAACTGAGTTTGAATTTGGATCAAGAGTAACGTGACGAATAAGTCCGTTTAGGAATATCAGAATCACGTGAGCTTTTGCTAACTTATTGCTAAGTCTTATTCTATGTGCTGCTGCCGATTTTCGTGACGGAACGAAGAGAATCAGATATATTATCCAGCTAATGATATCTGATTATACAAATAGTGAGTGTCGCGCAGCTATTTGGGCTTAAAACCCGCAGGGTTTTACGACCCGAAACACCGACCTGTGAAAGTCCAGGATGAGCCGTGATTCCCAACTCTAAGGAGCCCTGCGACACGTCAGGCGCAGCATGGACTCCTGCCTCGAAGGAGAAGGGCGAAGTGATGTAAGCTCACCTTATCAGCGTATTGGAGGCATAGTATAGCGAGTGAAGGGTTCCAAGGCAGGTGACTCTTGCAGGTAAGGTGCCAAAATTAACGCATGTTTGCGCAGATAAATGGTGAACGCTTCGCTCGACCACCTTCCCATAGATTTGACCACATCAAATGGCACTCCTTGAAGCAAATACTCCAAAGTTCCCCCAATTCGTAAGCCATGGCTTTTGAGATTTCCTAGTCCTGCTCTTTTAACTATTCCGCTGATCCGGTTCCAGAATTCGGACCTGGTTAATGGTCTCATGCCATTTTTGTGCTTCCAGGCGAAGAGGTGGCTATCTTGCGAAGGATCGTTGATTAAAAGGTGATTAAGGATAGCGGCTTTGGGGTCCGAGAGATCTTGTTGTTGCGCCCAGTATACTCCTTCTCCGGCCATTGCAACTTTGGTGCGTGGCAAAAATATCTTCGTTACTCTAAGTTCATGTCTATCTTCGACGTCCATCTCTAGATTCGAGCGCTTGACGTTTTTTGTTGGATCAAACGCTTTCATCGACTTGACTGTGAGCTCTCCAGTGCGACATAGGCCATAAAAGGCACTCGTCAAACACGCGAATACTGCTGCGTCGAGAGGTGCTGATAGATTTAGATGGGTGCGGATGTCGAGAATGAATTTTACAGTGAAGGGTTCGCGTTTGAGTCATTTGGAGGTATCCGGAGTGAGTTCTGATGCGCCGTCCAAGGATGCTTTGAGTTCGTCTTGCTGAATCTCCCAAGGCTGACCATGCAGTGTATGCCAAGCTTTAACAGCATAGACGTAGTTCGATATTGTTTTTCCGGAATAGGACCCGGCGCAACTCGCAACAAAATTCAGCATGGTCCTCGTGTCCACTGGACATCTTTGCTCTTCTGGTACGCTCCTCTCGTCACAGAAGACGTGAAATACTAAAAGTCCTGCTCCATAACATTCTCTCGTTCCCGGTGCCCATGATAGATTCATTATGGTCAAGACCCGCTGCAGGTCTTCTTCTGCAATCGCCAGAAAACGTCCATCTGCTCCTCTCGCTATTCTGGTTTCTGACGGAAACCAGAGTTTTAGTCTCTCTCGCGCTAGACAGTGTGGACGCAATTGCGAGGGTATTGGTATGAGACCTGTCTTATATGGTAAAGGTTTCGCTATGGGGTCTGGTGGAAGAGGTGCGCTAAAGTGCGAGTCCAGACGGATATTGCTGTCTCTGGTGGATATGATAGAGCGCGTCACTGATGATACCTGTGTCTTTTTCAACAGTTTCATTGGAACTGTTGAGAGCAGATGTGACGGGGGCAACTGATTGGATTCCGTCTGTACTATATCTTCTCGGATCTGTAGAGGCAATGAATGGATCGACAATGAATGGATCGAGCGCTGTGGGAATGGGGAGATCTGGCAATAGGTCTTTTGCGCTGCCATAGACTCCTCTGGAAGGATCATCTGCGGGGTTTTCTTTGCTAGTGATGTATGTGGGGTGAAACGAGTAAGATGCGGCGGAATTGTCGATAAAGATGAAGATTCGACGAAAGACCTCGTTGACGGCTGAATTCCTACTGCGTCCGTTTCTCCAGCCCTTGATGACTCCTTGATTGTCCCCAAAGACTTTGAAATGACGTTGTGATCCTCCCATCCCGACAAGGTAGATAATAAGTAGCTCGAAGCCGACAGCTTCTGCCCACCCGATGTCTTTTTTACCATTGAGGGTTTGCCATCCTTTTCGAAGACGCCAGGCTCGCCATTTGACTCCAATTGTGATAGCGATTCCAAACCCAGAGCTAGCATCTGAATATGCTTCTGGGTTATACAGACTGAGAGGTCTAGGGATTGTGCGTCCGACGAAAGAGCTCCGCAACAGAGTTTTCCACCAGGAAAGATCAGAATTGAGGCTTTTGACAGGCCTTTGTGGGAGAAAAGGCTTATCAAAAGCGAGGCACAACATAGCTTCGAGCGACGTAAGATATGCGCGTCCTTTCGGAACAACAAGCGTGGTATGTAGCAACTTACCGTATAGTTGCTGTATGTCATTGAGCACGTGGGTACTGCGGTTTTGCCAAACTTCGATTGCTGATAGATACTTCTTCTTTTTATTCTCGTCGAGGTAGACTTTGTTCTGCGCCAAGTCCCACATAATGCCAATGTATGGATTGACATACGCGAAGTCCTTGTCCTTGAGAGGTTCCCAGGGAATATTGAGCTCGTCTGAGGCATCGTCAATGTCCGATAAGTTACAGGAGAACTTCGCGTCCTCGATTGACCTGGGTGATGCTCCCGACAGATCTCTAATTGGAAACTGACAGTCTTCATCGAACTCTTCCAAAGAGCCGTCCTCGAATATGAAGCCTCCAAACCATATTCTCCCCCCATCCTGATGCTTCCCTCTTTCAACGATATCTTGGTGCCATGTCCGTCTCTTTTCATTGTAGTCTGGAATGTACTGTTTGAGAATGCATATGAACATATGGTCATCAACCCATCTAGATGCGGGCCCGATTCCTTGAGAACGAAATAAATCGAGTCCTGCATCAGCAAGGGACCCGTATGCTCCCGCCGAAGGACACTGACCGAAACACATACAAGTGTCGATGCAAAAAAGGTCGTCGGAGATATGGGCAACTGACCCTGGCCATTGTGATGGATGAATGGGTACAGTGCGGTACGCCTCTGATATGTCCCTGATCGCGATTTGCGATCCCGGTGGTAAACGACTGATTGTAAGCGCAATGACGTGGAAGGTACCCCAAGTACTGGGAAAATTATCGGAATTGATGTAAGAATTGATAGAAGAATTAGGAAACTTCGAGGAAGCGGCATGAGGAAATGAAAAGTTCTGAATGATGCGATAGCGTCCAGGGCGGCCTGGCTTGGGGATGATGGAAAAAGGAGATGTTTGAAAAGGACCGATGAGGTCCTCGACTTCTTTTGCTCGAAGCGGTCCGATATACCTTCCCTTCTTAAGCTCAGTTTGGACAATATTAAGGAATTCTTGTTGATATGTAACAATAGATTGCTTGTTCGGCGGGGATTGAGTGATGCTAATAGTAGGAATATGAAGACGAAAGCCTCGACGCAATCCTTCGGGTATATGTGGGTACCTGTCAAGAAGACCATTTGACGCCAGCTTCGACTCCCAAACCTTCGGATTATACGGGGTAAGTGCTTCAAGCCTTCTGTGCTCGAGGACACATCTGAGCTCCGTGAGTGGAGGCACCACATCCTGAACAAAAGTGCCTTCGATCGTGAGTACTTTCTGAACACCCGCTGACTCATTGCCAGTCGCTGCAGATTGACTTGCCGTCTCGCATGGTGAGGAGTTTGCCAATGCGGGAGCATAGGGTGTCGAAAGCGTCGTCCCAAGTTCGAAGTGCCTTGCACTCGATAATCCTGTGAGGGTTTCGTCCGAGGCAGACAGTGCAAGCGGAGAGGACTCCTCTGTTTGCACTCGAACGAAAATCCTGACGTTGCCTTTTCCCCCTGCCCGAGTGTTCGGGCGAAGCTGATCGCTTGCGAGAGTCTTTCCAGTCTCGTTGTCTCGATGAGCTAGTACGTTGATCGGACTGTGGCAAGAGATGATGTGCATATAATGCAGCGTGTGGCATGAGGCGTGTAGCGAGTGGTATGTAGCATGTAGCGGGTGACATGTAGCGTGAAGTGGGTGGTATATAGCGAGTGTGGCATGTAGCGTGTAGCGGGAGGCATGTAGCGTGAAGCGGGTAGCATGTGGCGAGTGTGGCATCAACAAATTTAAAAATTTTCCAATAAAAAACGAAGATAATTGATTAGTTTCATTGTTATACGTTGTTTCAAGTAGATACTGACCTTGTAGTCGCGAGCATTGTCTCGTTTATTGCGTTCTTCCCAATATACCTTCTCCCTCGTGTCTTGTAGAACCTTCTCATTGACGACGGAGATGTCGTACGGTCCGACTGAGGACTTTGCGGCGACATGCCATCGTCTCCGTTGCTCGGCTTGATAGGTCAAGAGAGTCTTATGGGCTATGGGATCTCTTAAAGAGCGATACTTGTGAACTTGGATGTTCATCCAGAAGCGCGCCATCATTCGAATTCTATCTTCCGGCCAATCCACTTCCCCTATTGCTGTCAGAAAACGAGGACAAGCTTGGCAAAATTCCTCAAATGGTAGATCTTCATCGTTCACTACTGATCGCGTGTTTCGCGTGGAAGCAGAAGACACCCAGGCTGTTGAGCCGTCTGCCAGCGTGGAAAGGATCATGGCATCATCATCAATGGTTTTTTTGATACTGGCTTCGTCTAAGCCGTCATTGGTGAAGTACCACAACTCAACGTACTCTCCCTTATCGAGCTTTCGGAGAACATAGGAACATGGCGTGATAGCCGGCTCATTAGGAATGCCTGTTTCAAGAATTGGAGTGTACTTGTGCTTGTTTTTCTTTTTCTCTTCTTTGCGCGCTGCTTCCTCTTCGTCGATTCTTTCTTGGCTAAGCCTTTCTTGTTCGTCTTCGTCTAGCCTCTCGCGATGTTCGCGCTGCTCTCTGTCATCATCTAGCTGTTGTTGCCATAGCACCTTGACTGCGTCATTATTGGCTTCCCAGATGTTCCTAAGCAGTTGCATCGCTTGTGCTTCCGTCGTATTCTCGTTGACTAGCTGTGCGCGAATATTCTCAAATACATCCACAGCGTAGTCCGGGCAAATGTTCAGATTTGGATCATTTCGAATTCTCGGCATGTTGGAATAGAAACTATACGAGAGTTGATGCAAAGAACTGAGTGTAGACGAGCAGTGAAGAGACTTGAGAGTACTACTGTAGTAGTACGAAGCAAGAAGGTGGGAAACACGAAAAGTCGTGTCGCCACATAGACATAATTCTATCTTTAGTTCTCGTACCTCGAACTCATATAGAATACGATCCGGTACATTGTCATCTGCGATCGACGGCGACGTTCGAGTGCGCTAGGTTGCCAGCTGCTGGGCAGCTTAGTCCGTCCACTACTCCATGTTTATAACTATTATCTTCTGCTACTGCTGTCACTTGCTCTTTGTGCTGTAATTCCAGCTTTCAATCAGGACGCGAGGTTCTTCGAAGATTCTAAATGCCGACTTCAATTGTTCCGTGGACTCTGGTTTTGTTGATATCACAACGAATGAACCCCTGGATGTCTCTCACATTGCTGCAGCCCCTTCCCAACGACTCTCGTCACACGAGCGCATCAGGTCTGCTGTCAAAATTCTCCTTGATGGCCGCATATCAATCATGGACTTCATACTCACGATCCTGGACCCTTCGGAACTCGATTTTGCCTACAATCGCGACTGGATTTACAACCGTTCTAGGCAGGAGAAAGAGAGTTCTACGGGGCAAGGTCAAAAAGGGAAACTCGAGAAGATGTTCGACCGCTTATTTGCAGACTCACGGGGTCGAGCTCGGATACTGGACTGGTTCGTCCCCATGCAATTACTTATGTATCGGATACGGTCAGTAACAAGATGGATATGGTGAAGGAGGCTCTCCACGGAACACTCGACTCCATAACTCCAGAGTTTCTGTCGACATGGGACCTCAATTCAGCCATGCAAAATGTTGTTGTGCCGAAGGCACCTGTCCTACACCATATCCTTCGCTGTGCAGCTCAGACTGATAATGCGAGAGCGAAGAATAAGATTAACATGCTCACAGTACCTGGACGAAGTAGGATAGGAATTAGGAAACAGAATGTCTTTTCACTGCCTGTTCCTGCAGTTACAACACTGTCTCGACCATTCAGCGTCGCCAGAACGGCTTCGAGCTAGAATTGACGTGGTACTATGGCTGTTGACGTCAGAACATGGACAATCAAGCATGCTCGTAGCGCATCCGTTTTGTCGTTGAGTGTCTGGATAAAATTGATAGGGAGTCGTTCTTTGATTAAATCACGCGCAAACCGATCCAGTGCATCAAGAGAAGCATTGTGAATGGCTTGGATGATGGAAGATTGGTCCATTAAATTTGCAGGTATAATTTGCCGTTTATTTTATGAAAAACACTCGTTTTCTCATTGGCCAAACGTCATGTTACTCTGAGAATCTGATCCAAATTCAAACTAGTGTTGCGGGTGTTGCGCACACGCCCGGAGTCCGAAACGGTTCCGGTCCGAACCGCGCTTCAGAAAGCCGCATCACTAGGTAAATATGTTGGTATTTCTGCTCGCTAGCAAGGATGGCGAAGATAACGAGTTCGTAGAAACTAGACTAGAGTCTCCAACTTCTAAATTCTTTTCATGTAATTCTCCACTGCGATGGATTTTAACATATAGTAAACGCCGACATTCGAATATAACAGTCCAAATTCAAATTCTGTAGATATACAAGCGATACGAAAAGAAAATATAAAAGTGAGATAACAGGACAATATGACATTCAGGCGATGATCCAGTGTATAAAATCGACAGTTGGACTGAGATGTGTTTGTAGCTTCAATGAGATATTTCTTTCTGCGCAAGTCAGGTGCTGAATACACGAGATACATCGAGAACACACCTGTGTAATAAGTTTCTGCCCTTCGGATAATGCAAGGAGGCAAGACCGCAAGCCTTTCAAACACCACTACCTTTCAAGCCAGGAGAGAAGGTGGCTATCCCAGAATGACTTGAATATATGCTCGAGCACGTCGTTCCGTGGTGTCTGAGCGCTTAGAGCTCGCGAGAGATGGAAGACCCAGTTCTGGCATGCATACTTCAGGGCCTCAGAAGATGATTGACTTCGCTCCCGTGCTTTGGCTGCGAAAATCGTGAATGCAATCATGGCATGAATGTCCTTATATCTGGATAATCTTGTAGGGATGCAGAGACGGAATGATCCTGGGGCCTTAACGCCAGGAACGCCGGAAACATCAAGAAGTCTGGTAAGTTCTTAAACTCTTGGATTGTTTGAAAAGCTGGCGGTAAATGCGGCAATTGTGGGGTAATTGCGCACTCGCTGGCCACTCCCGTCCGCTCTCAGTGTCCAGCCACTCTCGTCCGCTCTCGGTGTTCAGTTATTGTTCCCCGCTCTCGGTATCCAGCCACTCTCGCCCGTCATCGGTGCTCAGCCATTGCTGCCCGCTCTCGGCATCCAGCCATTCTCGTCCGTTACCACTGTCCAGCCATTGTCGCCCGTTCTCAGTGTACCGAAGTTGTAATTTCGTTTGAAATAAAACGGTTTGTATAAGCAGTGAAACGATCGAGGAATGAGGATATGAACGTTTAGAGAGGATAATTGAGATGTGGACGATTGGTTGAATATTCAAAGCTCAGTGGATGGTGGACCGTGGTTGCACACAGTTAAGTTGAAAAAACGATTAGACGCTTGCCAGCCTGCAGGACCTTGGGCTGTGCTAGTACGTAACTGACCAAAAATCGACTGGCGTGCCAAGTGATGGTTGTACCGATGATTGTCAGAGACTATCGATATCATGATGCACCATGCGGTCCACGACGAGCGACTCGTACGATTGGGTTAGCCTATGTCTGATTCAGAATCTTGATTGATCACAGCATTTATACTTCGGATGAGGACCAACGTAACACCTATTAGCTTGCACGTCGAGGTGCAGTGACGTTGATCTGGTGATCACCAGACCAGTGTGTTGCCAGGCAGTCATGAATGGCATCGATATGGCACCATGTCTGAAGGAAGGAACCGGCGCACACGTCCAGCTGAGTTCTCTTTGAACACTGTGATCGGATCTAAATTGTATTCACTTTTTATGACACCTGTAATGATTTCGCCACGTCAAAAAAGATTAGCTGCTGGAATCTAATACGCTGCACAAACACACTCGATGATACAATATATTGCTCGTTGTGAACCGCTAAAAATTCTACTTTGAGTCTCATGGTCTCAGTTCATCTGTACTACAGATCAAAAGTATTTTGAACGCACCTATTGAGTGACTAAGTATCTTCAGTTCACCATGGCATTATCCTGTCACTTACCCTGCCACCGCAAGCCTTTCCCAAACTTTTGTTATCTGCATGCTTGTTCTCACTGTCGCCGGTCATATCTTCACTACCAACGTCGTGACCCATGCTTTCACGGTCATGAACTATGCCATCATTATCACTGTCGTGTGCTGTGGCCCGTTATTATCGCCATGGGCTGCGTACCCGTTATCACTGTCGTAGGCTGCAACTTCATTGTTACCATTGTAGGTCGCATGCCTGTTTGCAGAGTCTAAATGGCCGGTATTCCACTCCCGCACGATGACCGAGACAGATGGTAGGTGATAGAGGTAAGACAAATGAAGATCAAAACCGTTGACTCGGGTTCAAGGTTATGGCTGACTTGTATGCAGTCCATTTACCCCTCTCTACATCCAATAACTAGACCATGTGGATTTGCTACTGAACCGATGGGACTCACCAGGGGAGTTCTAAAATTCTTCATCGATTGCCAAGGCTGAATACTGGCACTATAAGGCGAATTAAAAGTGCTGTGCGGTGATATTTGAGTGCACTAGCACTAAGCAACCATACAGGCTAAGCAAGTGACCCACTGAAGGCTAGTAAGTTATCGAACCTCAAAAACATCCCGAGTTCTTTCCAAGTAGGTTATTTCGTGGCTTTTGAACCGCCTCGGACTCCATTGATAGTCTACATAGAAAATGAGTGCTGGAGAGTTAAGTTCAAGTGAGAACCGCGCAATTACAAAGGCTCGAGGTTATTAGTCAGCATGGATTGTTCAACGTTCCAGTACTTACTCTAGCACTTGCAGACCATGAACTCATTTAGCTGGTAAACTGTCGCATCGGAATGATTGGACTACTAGCATCAGCAAGTCGTCAAACTCTCACCAACTCAAACCCATGCCTCGCTCTCCTCCACCGCACGCAATCTTTTCAGCGAGGTTATGCCCTTTCTCGATTTCCAAGCCGAAGGACCGGCTTTGGAAGGACTCCGAGTGCAGGACGCAAACCCACCCAGGAAACTGTGCTATCTGATTCTGCTCAGGATGAGACGTATGGTCCTGGATCGTCACGATTTACATACGAGGAACAACCCTCTGTCCATGATTCACAGCTTTGGGACGCGAGCCAGAGAATGCCCTCCAGTAACCCGGAGAAAGGTTTAAAGCACCTGTTGCTCAATAATAATACGTTGGTCGTCACAAGGTGTGTTTTCTTATTGAACCGTATAGATGACCGTCAAGTTAATTCATCATGATCATAGAAAGCTTGAAATGCTAAGTATATTCATGGGTTTTGAGCAGTCGAATAGGTATACTATTGGTACGTGATACTCAAGTCTTATTTTGCGTCATCTAATAATTCGATTAATCAACATTTGTTTTCGATTAGAAAACGAAGCTGGTGAACCTCTTGGCTATATCGCTGAAGAGCCACGAGGCATCTTGTCGATGTTTGCCAGACAGATCTTCCGCACGCATCGTCCGTTTCGTGCTTTAGTCATGGACCTCCACGGGTCACCTATTCTCTGGGTACATCTATGGCACTCTCCCCCGGTGTCAGTAAATTCACCTAATCCTGCAGATTCGCCGACCATTCGCGTGGATTAACTCACGCATGTTCGTCCAACGGCTAAAAGACCTCCGCGAGTATACACCAGAAGGAGAACCCGTCTTAGACACATTCGCAGAAGTCCAGCAGGAATGGCACCTTTGGCGAAGACGATACCATCTCTTTCTTCGGTAATGCAACGCATCGCTTGTTTGTATTGTCAGCACTGACTCCCAAACGTGTGTCATAGTGATCAGCCTAAGCGCATTCTTTCCACCATCTCCGAGCCCCAGCCTGAGCCTCCGACAGATTCATTCACCCAATTTACAAAGATTGATGAGGGGCTCTTGGCATGGCACTTCAACATGCTCGATGCGCGTGGGATACCCATTGCATCTGTTAACAGGGCATTCCGCGGCTTTGGAAGAGAGGTGAGTTAGATACCTATATCCTATCTCCGCATTTCAAAATATCGTTCAGGCGCTCAACGGTCTTCTCTTCTCCGCAGATTTTCACTGACACAGGTTCTGACATGCTATGTCGCTGAAGTGCTGATCTTACTGATGTGATGGGGTGTACCGCGGTTGTTAGGACAATATGTCGTGACTTTCGATTCCACGCGCCGAGACGTATCCGATTCTGATCAGACGTCGCAGCCCACGGTAGTCAGGAACCTTACTCTTGACGAGCGCGCGGTAAATACATCTCGGTTGTTTCAGCGTTATCATTTTTCTAATTCTTTTCTTTTGCACGGCATTGACTATTGATATTGCAGCTCGTGCTTGCGGCGGCAGGTCAGTAACTCAAGTATTTGATAGAGTTAGATGTTAATGTTTGGCAGTTAACATCGATTACGATTATTTCTCGAGACATTCGGACGGTCACGGATTGGGGTTCTCGACGTTGTGGAACTCGGGGAGTGAAGGTACTCGGTCATTCTCTCCCACTGCTTTATGGGGCGTTGTTCGGATGCGGTAAGTGTATTGATGGCAGAGATGATGTACCACAGCTAGCTAGTTACCCTTTCCAACTTCGCACAAGCCAGAACAACTTCAGATCTTCCTGCTTGCCAGTGAACACTGGACCAAACCCTGTCAACAAAAGTGAATCAGATACTCCCGTAATGTCGAGTACAACATCTGAACTTCTGTTTATGTTGTTACTTAAGCAGGCGACAACGGATGGGATTCGTCCTTCTTTGTCCATGGGTGGCGGTCATATCATAACTCACCAGTATAAGAATCTTGTTTGTATTAGCATCTCCCGGTCTACAGAAACATCGAGGGAATTACAGCAAATGAGTTTCAAACCCTACGTGAACAAGTACGTTCTACTAGTAGAATCTTGCGCAAAGACTTCACAGCCTTGTGCAATGCTATGGCACTGCAAGCGTTGAACAATCTTCCCCGGGCTGAACTACCAACCAGATGTTTACGAAATACAAAAACAACCTGCAACTTCATCGTCCACAGGCCACATTGATCCTATCACAGCAAAATTCAGAGAATTACATCGCCGCACTGCTGTGTCATTTAACCATTATTGCTCCATCCGATGTACTGAGTGAGATCACTAGGGGCTGAATTATCGTGCATTACTTGTGCATTACGTATGGATTCTGGAACGTGAAGCGAGCATCTACACCGCCACCCGGACCCCCAGGCACATTAATGACCGGGCCGAAGCTAAGGTTCCACGATACTTTCAACCCACGGACGCGATGATGCAGTGGGAATGCAGCCCGAACTTTTCTAAGTGCGACGACCTAGAATAACGAACCAGCAAATGCAAGACGGACCAGCAGTCCCGCTTGACGTCGAAGGCTACCCCGTCGCACCAGAAGGGTTGGACCTAAAGCAAGTGCACGTATACGTGAGGCATGGTGCGTTGAGTTTGCGTTCGCGTAAAGTTTCGTCATCACTGATAACTTCCATGCATACTCTACTCTAGGCGAACGTACGCCGGTCAGAGTGCGCATGTCGGATCCTCCAGCATCCATACCAGCAGACTGGCAGATGTGCAACACTGCGAAAAGTTTTCACGAGACCGTAGCTGCACATAGTCTTGCTATAGATGATGGATTGTGGTATCGGAAAGTTGTCGAGAACAGGCATGGCAAGACAGCAGAGGGATTATGGTACGTTGATCCGCGTCCATGGTTTCTTGCGATGCATATAATTCAATACGGTATATAGTCTTCTGGGAGAGCTCACAGATATCGGGAAAAAGGTTAGAGGGTTCTATGCGACACCCGATTGCTTGGCTTACGCGTCCGAGCACAGTCCACATATTCCTTCGGGATGGCATTGCGAAACCTCTATGTAGACAGGTAAGCATCCGACCCGGAGTAGCTTCTTGATTTCATCTTACTCGAATCTTTCCGGAGATTGAAATTTCTTCCCACCAAGCTCGAGGATGAGCGTTTGACTTACTTCCGGTAAATCTATTCACCTTCGCCTCGTGATGAAACTCACATACGTAGCTCTACGAACGTCGAGCGGACGATCGAGTCTCTGCAGCACATAATCCACGGAGTATACCCTCCATCTACTTGTGCTCCAGGTACAATACCCTCTATCATCGTACGGTACGTTTCCGCACAGGTCACAGAAGTCAAATGCGATCTCATTACTCATTATACTTCTGATTTAAGCCATGCAATTGACGAGAATCTCATCAGCAATGCCTTAGCTTGCAAGCGACTGGCTCTCTTAGAATTACAATTTGCTGAAGGTAATCACGTACTTTTGACCACTCCTCCGCAGATTTGTCTGATATGTCACAGCTGCTGTTGCTGTTTGGAATTCACGTCTGGAACCGTTGGATAAGAAAGTCTCCAAGTATATAGGCGGTAGGCCATTACGCCTTGATGGAACTCCTCGAGCTTCGGGGATCCTTGACACAGTATGTTTTTAGGACAGGACAGGCGCAGCTGAACTGAGTGCTTTTCTAAAGGTATTCTCGGCAGCTGCTCACGGCTTCCGAGTTCCGCCAGAATTCATGGATGATAATGTCGTTGCTTTAATTGTGCGATAATTTCAGGCTCTTCATTGTATTTTCCGCTCATTTATGAATCCATAGGAAGCAGCTGTAACGGCCGAGTGGTTTGACAGTAAGCCCCCAGTCCAGTGTTCTACATCTGTATACGTGTATTGATTACCGTCTTCTAGTTTGTAAGGATGTTTCTTTACATTCACCAAAAGTTCGACTAAAGTTCTCTATTGATCATCAGTCAAATCAGAAGACGGCCGCAGATTAGGAATGGGCCGCCTCCTCGCCGATGTTTCAGAAAAAATGCAACGGAAGACCCAACTCAATTCCAGAGACCCAACAAAACTTCTCGTGCACACCACCCACGACTCGACGCTTGCAGCGTTGCTCTGCACATTTGATGTATTCGATGACAAGTGCGTCGGTCCCACTACTTTTCGTCTTCATACTGATAATTCTGATCTTCTCACGTGCAAGGTGGCCACCATTCACTTCATCAGTGACATTCGAGCTTTTCCGAAGACGAACCCCGGCTTCACAACAAACTAATATCTCGGGCCTCCGCGCGCTTTCATCACTTTGGAGACAACAAGATGAGCATTGTGAGTATGCGAGTACGTATTAAGAACAAGCCTCCATGACCCCTTGCAGATGTCCGTATGCGTTACAAGAACAAGAACATGGTGCTGCCGATGTGTGCCGAGATGGGAAAACATTTACCGGGTTCGCCAGAGTTTTGCACGTTGGAGGCGTTTCAACGGAGGGTGGGAGAGTTAACGCCTAAGGATTGGGCTGGAGAGTGTTTTCCACGGACGTGAGTGTGGTGCTAGGTGTCAGTACCGTTGATAGCGTGTTGCTTGGTATTTATCAATGTTTCTTGTGATGTCCCCCTTCGGAACCACGCTTTGCCTTTGGATCAGTCCCATGCACTTTGACGTGAGTCGCGGTGCTGGTAAAACATCTTCATATTATCATGCCGCGATTCAGTCTCTACGAACTTGACGTAAATACAGAAAATAGTACCTAACAGATAAGTACTATGCAAAGGGGGAAAAACGAGGTCTATTTACATAAAACAAGGTTGCCAAAATGAAAGCAGTCCGAAACAGGGTTGACGAAATGAAAGGAAATGCTCTAACTTGAAGGAACCCAGTGTTAGAAATTCGCACAAGGCTAAAAATACCCGATACAAAGTTACCTGTAATATCAATAATACCAATCTCATTGGTTGAAGGTATATCAAAGGACACGCTACCAGTTCGCAAGGTGAAATGGACAAACAGGCAGTGATAACAACCGCCTCCTGGTTTCATACTAGTAGTGCCCGGTGCCGTATATGGTCTAGGGGAGACTAAAGCTCAAAATAGCTGATGCTAATCAGCCTTCTGACTGGCCTATACTACTGAGCGTACTACTAGTACACACAATACTAGTCAGTATCATGGGTGGAGCATCAATAACTATGTATAACTCAGCGAATATGCCCATGGCGGGGCGTGGATATAAATCTGTGGAAGATATCCTTGTCATGATGAATTTCCACAATTACTCCCCATTGTTGCTTTAACATGGTTGCTAAAATTCTTATCATCCTCTCAGCATTTGCAGTCTATATCGTCGCTGCACCATACTCGGCTCGCAAGGATGTAGGAGGAGGTACGTGTAGCGACTAGAATCGAATTGAAGTTGTTCCCGTATTCAATGTATACTTCAGAAGCTTATGTCGCCATTGAAGGGAGGCCAGTCGAAGCTCTAATTCTTACGCCCTGAGTCGCCAACTTATGATGGTGGTGATTATCTGGAATGATAAACTGAAAAGTACGAGTGGGGATATGGGTGGAGAAGAGTTCACAGCAGGAAAATATTTTATGTAATTATTGAGATACGATGCCGATGATCGCTCACTTGAGCACTATATTTAGACTTCTCAGTGGGCTTCGCAGACCATGGAATCTACATCAACCATGCACTCCATGCTATTGCACAGCCCTGCTGCAGATTTGGATAGTCTACGGTATGCCGGCCTATCTCTCAGGCCAAACACGAGTCTACATTCTATTCGCATGTGTGTTCCTTCAGCAGTGACTCGGAGTCTCTGTCTTCAAATTATGTATATGAATGGTAGGCGCCCCGCCTTAATTATCTCTCTGTGAGTTGTATTTGAACATGAAGGTTGTAGTGGTGGGGGACGGTGTTGTTACTTGTAGGAAAAGTGCGTGCCGCGTTATATTTGTAGTTTGGACTTTGACCAGACTACATATATATGTGCCCGACATTGTCTGACTTTTTTTTTTTGTTCTAATTTCTGTTCATTTGGGTAATATACTAAGTTCAACTACTGGACTGTGCAGAACACGGCAGCAAACTGACCTGAAGTTTCCGAATCTCTGCGACGTGCGCCAAAGTGGCGCACGCACATGGCGTCGACACCAATTGGAAATCGCTCCGTTCTTACACTATGTAGATAGATAGATAGAGATCATCAGGAAGCATAGTAGTCTGTAGATCATTATCATTTAACTAAATACTACGATGAAAGCATTCCCCATTCCTATGTCTCCTTCCAAAATCTACTCCGAATCACTAAACAACTTGGATTAATGCTATCATGCAAAAGTGGGAATAAATAAATGCAAATCCCCCTGCTCCTCGCAGGGCACTAGACAACACCGAGCATTACACACTACTGCCAGTCGATACATGCACGCGCTTCTGGAAAGTAATGGTGGTCATACCACTTGCTGCATCGGAATCGACTACGAGCTTAGCGTAGTATTCTCGAAGACTAAGAATCAGGCGGGGTCCTAGCACAAACATCTGCATGACCTCCAAAAACTGAAATAAGCCGGCACAAATTTGGTAATCTTTGGAATATACATCCTATAGAAATAATGAACCGTGGTCGTATGCAGAGGTAAGTGAAAGATTGACATACCATCGTTGGATTGAAAGAAACAATGAGCTGGAAACAAGAAGCAGTAACGAAGCTACCACATCCAATCATTGAGCGGAAAAAAAGGGAGCGATAAACACAACACAACTCACCTTGCAAAGTAAAGCAGGTGAGTTTTCATCAACACTGCGAAACAGTCTCCGATTATTCCCCTTGCCGAAAGTTGTTGCAGTTCACGAAAGTGTTTTACTGCAATCCAGACTGCCAGACACATTGCAAAGACTTCCCACACAGTCGCGAGTATCCAACTAAGGGGATACAGAAGTGTGATATCTTTCGCGCTGCTGAACCTGCACTGATAGGTGCCGGAGAAAATGGCTTCCTCTAGTATTTGTCAATGAGACGCATATTTTTTTACATCAACAATTAAGCGTACCCCCTGAAGTATGCATCATTACCAATATGAGGGCCACTCCGTTGAAAATGGTGACAGCCAGGAAAATGACAACAAGCAGTATCAGGATCTTTCTGGATCGCTGATACATGGCATGCAACCGAGTGATGATGATGACTTGCAGTGAAGTCAATATCACTGAAGTCTCGCAAGTGCCAGGCTCACCCCACAACACAGCAAATGCCACAACACTGACACACTCCCGTACGGCGTACATAATAAAGCCTGACAATTTAGTCAGCCCGGGTAGCACATACTCCAAACAAACTCACATCTGTGGCAGTATAGCGTAGCAGTCATTATTGAACCAAGAAATTAGCAAAGAACTACACCCACTCCTGAAGGGCACCACGGTTACTTGGAGGCAATAGTAGACATCTGTATAAAATACTTACTGTATCTGTTAGTGAGACGGTCGTAGCATTGCCTGTATGCCGTTGGTCAGAAGAAGTAAAGACAATGAATGCACTAAGGAGACATACTCAGCATGGTCAGGCTGATTATGAGAGATAGACGATTAGTACAACCCTTATTATTTAGCCTTTCGAACATACACAGTATATAAGATTCCAAGGTAGCGCACCTAGGATACTTTCAAGTCAGCATAACGTGGTAACTGCGACAGACAAGCCACATACGCCGAGGTACATAACTGTCATTAGGGACCAGCGTTGCCTCTGGAATCAAGTGTGTTATCATGCATGATCCTGCGACATGAAACTCTACTCACCCAGATCATTTCTACCTATAAATCATTCTGAGTAACATGGATGTTCCGGTCATAGCATTGACATACCTCTTGTCCGAATGTAAGTGCTGAAAATACTTGTAAGATATTAGCAGTTCTTTAATATTATCATGCTCACTCCAATCATACGTCACTCCAACAAAGCAGGCAACTGCAAGGATAGGTTGAGACATCAGCTTCAACATGCGACTACACTCTCCGCCGAACCTGAAAAGCAACTGGCAACACGATATGCATTAATAATGGGCCACAAAGCGGGATCATTTAAGACTATGGTCATATTGGTAGAGAATGGGGGTGCGAGTGAGAGGCCAACTTGCTGAACGTATGACGATGGCACATATACCACCATCCAGCGCTCGGATCACAGAAATAAGATCGAATATCGGTTATGTCTGTTCCTCAATTGACTGAAGGGGAAATCAATACAGGAGTTGAACGTAAGTGTTTGGTCGTGAACAATTTGCACGGCCACAAACTTGAATTCGGAAGGTCAATTGTATCGACGTGCCATTGTGTCAGTCTGTGGGTCTCATGACTACCATGTCAGGGTCTCGTGAATTCACCGATGACCAGACCAAAAAAACAAGCCGTCAAAGATAGGGAGATCTACACGAAGCAAGTTCTACCCGCGTGTGAGCAAATATCTACCATCTAGGGCCATCTGTCGCTTCATGAGCACCTTCCTGCTCTGTGGCTCGGTTATCGGTTGAACTTTCGTACCGTAAGGTTGTCAACAACGATGAGTGTAAACTTCCGATCTGCATCGTGGAGTTGGTGCGGTGATGACGGGGTATCGGTTCGCACGATCAAAGATAGTCTGGAATCCATCATTGATATGCAGTAATCTATGTGTTGCTGCCGGTTTTCGTGGTGACACTTCAAGAAATCAACTTTATTCTCTGATTAATGGGTTTCAAAGTAGGATTTGGTAAGGTAAACATATGTTTAAACTTCACGACAACTACAGCAATATTAAACTCCGCGTGAAAGTCAACCCGATCTTCTCAGTGTTGCAGAATAGATTATCGATAAAGGACCGGTCCTTTAGCCACCACATTTTTAAATTCCACCCCATTGTGCAGTAGGTCAGTTTTTTCGAAAATCGTGATAGACATTAATGTTTCAATATACATCTAGATGCTATGAAAAAAATTGAGAGCTATTGACGATGATGTAAGTGTTTTGTACCAAGATCATTGAAAAACAGACAGAGGAAGACTACCATAGGTAGAGCTGGAGGCAAACAGGGATAAAGACTGGAGTTTGGACAAAGTCCGGAAAGCATAATATAACAAAGGGTCAAAGGTCTGGCCTAGGGAATACTCCCATAGGCTCGAACCAGAAGCTTACAAGGGCTGGAGCCCAAGTGCGAGAATGTAACAGAGTTATATTAACATGAGAAGTATAGGGGGTAGAAAGTCACAAGTAGAAAGGTAAGTAGAAGGCAGAATAAGTAAGTAAGTGATGTTCAGACTGAGGTCTACTAGAGTACAAGTCCAAGTTTATATACTGTAGGTAGCATAATGGAAGATCAGTAAGCATAGTCCAATGCTATGTATGAACCATGCGGAAACATATTGCTAAGTACAATGGAACATAACTAAATGAACTCGGAGATGAGATATGTATGGAAGAGATTATCAAGATGGAGACAGAGGTAACTGAGAGCTGGAGACAAGGACATACCCTAAATGGGGTAATGCATGTGGCACATGAATATGTCCAGAGATGAACACAGGGAGATCCAGAGGTCTGGAGTTCCAGGATCTAGATAGGATGTGAATGAGGGTTGGATGAGGATTGGATGTATGGTGGAGGTGTCCAGAATGCCAGAGGAGAGAAAGTCCAGACATAACGGTGGGTGTGATTATGCTTAGAGTGGACCAGGTGCAGGGTAGGGTTGGCAGGCTAGCTGCAGAGGTCTGGAGATATGGAGATCAGGGCCAGAGATCATAGTGGAGATAGGGTGTGAAATCTGGTATGTGATAGCACCTGTCATCATCATGATATTGGTTTTGTCAGATAAAAGCACAGTGCGAAGGACTGTTGTGCCTTGAGGCAGTTGATCCTACAGTTTTGTGAGATAAGGCACATTGCAAGTTCATCATAACATGTACCTGGATGCTCCAAATAGTGTCACCTGTCAACCATTCTGAATATACATGCAGGAGCTGTGCTGCAGTTTTGTAAACACGACAAGGGATGAAGTCAAGTTGGTCATGAAAGAGGGGGTTACTGAAGAGACTCTCCAAACACTCAACCAGATCCCTCCAGAATAGTCAAATTGGACGTTTCATGCCATGAAGCGAGGGAATGACTTGGCATTTCCAGCTTGGTCCCTTTGGCAATATTTCAGCCTGACCTCGTAAATCTTTAGCATTGTTAAAGAATAGCTTCAATCATTTTATCTGCAAGGTAATGTCATGATTGAAGTGTAAAGGACAAAAAAGAATACATACCATAGAGAGCTGCAAAAATTTGTTGATTGCTGCCATACTAAGGGCAGAACACAGGAGGAAGTCAGTCACCTCCCACTCTTCCCTCAATGCAAATCGGTAAAACAGGTTCTCCTTCCTGTATTTTGCATGTTCATTGGTATCAAAAAGATCCAGAAATGTGAGACCATCCTGAGCTGTCTAAGTTGATATCCATGGCATCCAGAGTATTGAATGTGAGTCATCACCAACATTAAGACTCTAACCCATACTAGTTTGAGGTAGATCACAGGATCATTGCAGTGGAGCTATGTCCGCAAACTCCAAGATATCAACAATGTCATGAACAGAACTGTGACAAGATTCTAAGGCTGGCTTAGATGGCAAGTGATGCTGGAGTCCCTGATGAATACTTTCCCGCATTTTGAACATGTAGGTATTGACATATTGATTGATATGCACAAGTTCCCATGCTGCTTTTGCAAAATATCATAAGTCTAGCCATGCAATCATAATATTATATATCACTACTACCTGTGCATCCATATGTTCCCTAATACTAAAAATGTTTCTTGCACCTCTCTCCCAAACACCTATTCTCCTTCCTCTCACCATTCCTGCTATTCTTCTTCTGATTCCCACAATTCTGATGCTTCTTCAACTCAAGGCATATCACCCCCCTGGGGTGATTCCAGGTATCCATGCCTTTCGCATTCTCCATTGTGATCGTACCCTGTTAAGGAGGAGGCAGAGAAAGAAGAGAACTTACCTGTAGCAATGCATTTTGTGGGCCACAATACTAATGTGTTGCTTTGTTACTCATATCTACTATCTGCAGGAACAAGACTCAGCCAAGCCCTACTACTTGTTCAATCAACTGGAAGAAGATAACTCTGACCTTGCACTTGAGGCAGCCCAAACCAAATGCAAAGTGTGTCAAGCTCAAAAGCACCTGGCTGACTGCCTTATGAAACAACACCAAGTACTCATCCATATCTGCCGCCACTGGGTAGAAGCTGTGAACATGCATCTATTATTGGCCGACCTCAATGTCAGATGCATGCACTCAGAGCGCCAGAGGAAAAACAGCATCACAATGTATGCTACTCTTCAAGTGTGACATGAGCAGTTGTCACAACC
>JABCPU010000315.1:0-79357 GCA_016800925.1 Suillus spraguei | reverse complement strand
AACAGCCATTCTACGAAAAGCGACACTCTCTGTTCTTCTTCCTCGTGAAGGAGTATGACCTTGCCATGGTGGACAACGAAGGTCGCATCGCATGGAACATTCCTGCAATCAAAGAATTGCTCAGACGGACTATGCGGGTCTGGGAACCTCTTTACCATTTACTGTACATCACCACCCACATTTCCTGCCGTGGAACGCAATTTATCGATCACCAGCTGTGCAACGCGGACAGGCATCGCAACCTCTTCATGGCAGGAAACGAAATGTTTATCCTCACGGGGTACAGCAAGAAGACTGGCATCACTGATCGAGACTCCTGCACCCCTGGATTCGTGCCTAAGGACTTGGCCTTCTGGGTCCTCGAAGTGCTGGGAGGAGGGTTGCGCAATGCCGAGGCCATCTTAGCCAGCGTTGCATATGGCAAGGAATCGGAGCATCTTTACAAAACGTGAGCACGGTCCATCGTCTTTAACTCTTGGTGTCTTCTCACCACAAAGCTGGTGTTTCAGCTATCTTTGTGTCGGCGAAGGGCAGCGAATCACGGCTGCAAAATTTTCGGACAAACTCCACCAGTGGAATCAAGACTATTTCGATTGTCGGTGGGGCTTGAGAGATTTCCGTCAAGGCGCGATCACCATGGGCCGCGAGTTCATAGCGGCAGACGACTCTTACGATCAAGCTGACAGCATCCTTGCCGAGTCTGCAGATCACTCCACTGCTATTGACCACAGTCATTATGCCGTAGTTCACGGAGGCATACCTCGACTTTCCAACAACAGCATGTGCAAGCATAGATGGCTCGGGGATCTGTGGCACAGCTTGCTTGGTCTTGGACCCTTTCCTCCTCCAGAGGCAATTCGAGTCAAGCAAAGGAATGAGGCGAATGGAACAACCTTTGAGTTGATGTCCGCCCAACTCATGAAAACAGTCCAAACGCATCTTGACACATTTTTTGCCACCGAGTTCAAGGTAACTCTGAAGGACTCCATCTCCGCCGTCCTTCGAGAACATGATGAACAACTAGGTGTCGTATCTCTTGGTTCTTCTTCTAGTGAGTGCAAGCACCGTGTTATCCAGCCCACGATCTCATTTTATCTTTGTAGAAATAACGTCTGGTGGGGAGCTTTCACCCGCTGCAAGTGGTTTCATAGACTGTGGAAGCCTGTTGTCGAATTCACTGCCGGCCTCATCTATTCGATGTATTTCTCCATGTGAATCCATTGACGACCTCATGTTCCCAAGCAGTGATCACCCTGAAACATTGCCCATCCCTGATGACAAGGGAAGGGTAGGGCGTATGAATCCGGTCGCCTTCTTTCGTCCAACGCCAAAGTCAGCCTTGATAGTGTACACTCATCCAAGTCCTCGAGCATCATCTCCCCCATCATAGACCGCAAGGGGAAGGGCAGGGCATATGAACCTGGCCAGCCTCGACTCATCCCAGTTGACTATAAAGGCAAGGGCAGGGCGTACGAACCTGAGCCTACCATTGCTGCAGTCAACCAAGACTCCGTCGCACCACCTCAGTCCTCCTTCCAGTCCAACTTTAGCTCAAGCCCATTGACACGCCCTGTATACCGGAACCGTAAACATGCCATGGACCACATCAGTGACGCGGAAGATGAGGAGAAAGTATCCAGGAACATCAAGCGTCTTCGGCGACTTCAGACCCCTGTCCAGGAGGTGGACATGGACGTTATCATTCTGTCAAGCGATGACGACAGCCCCTCGGTTCAAAAAGCCAACAGCAATGCTGCTGTCAGCCTGTTCAGCGATGATGACTCGTCTGATTTCATAGTTCCTGATAGCAGTCGACCTTCCTCGCCGCCGCCTGCAGTTCTGGAGGTTAGAGAGAATATTCGACACGCGATCAGACGTATTATGAAGGATCCCGCCGCAAGAGAAAAGAGCAAGGCGCAGATGGATGCTCTCATTGCCGTCATGACTGAGGATCGCGATGTCATGGTCGCCATGAAGACAGGAGGTGGTAAAAGTATGCTGTGGATGGTGCCCTCAGCGATGGACGATGAAGCAAAGTCCATCGTGGTATGCCCGTTTGTTGCTTTGCTTGAAGAACAGTATGCAAAAGCGGTCGCCACCGGACTGAGATGTCACAACTACTCTCGCTCCAAAGAGGTGCCGGACAACGTTCAAATTCTTTTCGTCCAGGTTGAGCATTGCTCCAGTGAAGCATTTGCTAGGTATGAATGCCAGTCCCGTCCCACTTTATGCAGTCGCTCATCAATAGCCCCCACAGTCTCCTTGTATCCCCTCTCGGTAAAAAGTTCAGCAGAGCCTTTATAGATGAATTTCACGATGTTATCAATTGCCATCCAAATCGTGTCAACAGGTGGAAAAGTCTGGCCCGACAATTTGGTAGCATGCGCATACAAATCAACCTCTTGTCCGCCACCATACCTCCACACCAGCTGGGACACTTCGTCAAACCATTCGGCATCAAGGTCACAGACCTCGCTCAAGTCAGATCATCGACAAACCGTCCGGAGATCGGAATCCACGTCATCCATGTACAGCCCATCGCAGCGAGGCAGTCTTTGGCCCACCTTGTTCATGCTTTGAACGCAAGGTTGACTGATGAAGAACGCATGCTTGTATTCTTTTCCTCGCAGGGAGACACCACGCTCTTTGCGTCACAAAATACGTGCGCAGTCTATCATAGTGAACTCTTCGAGCCAGGCAACACCAAGGCCTATAATCTCGACCTCTGGGACCGAGGGGAATGCAAGGTGATGGCGTGCACCACGGCTTTTGCACAGGGTATGGATAGATCCAACGTCCGATATGTGGTGATCTTCAGGCCGGCATACGGACTGACAGTCAACAACCAGATGATGGGTCGCGCCGGTCGAGATGGAAGGGAATCCCATGTATTTTTTGTCACGGACGCTGAGGGGATCACGTCCTTCCGCGGAGTGAAGGTAGCACAGAAGCACTGTATCGACCAACTGCAGGATGTAGTCCATGGTGAGGAATGTCGACGATACACCACCATGCTCTGCATGGATGGCGAAGATCTCGCAGCCCGTTGCACTGAAAACTCTGACTGGATCCCTTGCGACGTGTGTGTCCCTAACAGCCCTATGCAGCAATTCGCAATACAGGCTATCAACACCCCTTTCGCACCTCTTCATCCATTTGGAGGTCCTTCCAATGAAGGCGCCAATGTCATGCAGACTGCACCTCCTGTGTTCGCATCAGCATCAGCCTCGCATCAGACGGTACGTGTTGATACCATCCAAGACATCTCCATTGGTATTCACGATGCATCACAGGATCCTATCCCTGCACCACCAACATCCCAGGACAGCGATGAGTTGTATGACAACTCAAACTCTCAGATAACCCGTTCTCAAGCATTGGTTCTTGATGCTATGGAGGTCCTTCATCAGCCCGTGAGTCGCTCGCATCCGAGAAAGTCTGCTTATGCTGACTGTCTGTCTCTTATAGCGACCCTCAAGGCCAGAGAGTGACAATCCATTCATGGTATGTCTCCAGTGCTTCTGTTATTTGACGTGCCATCACTGACCGATTCGACAGTCAGCATCCCAACCATCCATGCCCACCTCCTCAAAGGTAGAACCGCCCCCTCCTTCTTCACTCCCCAGCAATTCCCGCGCCTTTGCACACAGAGCAGTCAGGGTGAATGATGCGATGTTGAGTCGTCTTGCAAAGACCTCACGCCTTGACAAGTACATGGAGGTGCTGAAAGGCCATTGCCCATTTGATTTTGGGAGGCGGGCAAAACTGGTCCTGGAAGCAAACGACATCGACTGCGCCGAAATGAAGGCCATGCCCATGGAAGAGTACTATGCATTCAAGAGAATGTTCACTTTCGCTCCTTTCTCTTACTGCTTTCAATGTTGCTTGCCACAGTCGAAGAACTTCAACGGTGAGCAACCCGCGTGCCATGCTGGTTTCGTGTACAGGAAAGGGTCTACATGCCCCTTTGCTGGATTTATCTTCAAGGCAGTCTTCAGCATGTGGAAACAAGATAAGTTCAAGGAACTGCTGATACGGGACGTTGCTGTAGGAGAGACACTCTCGACCTTAGACCAGTTCATTGCTTGGGCTGTCCAGGAACACGCCGAGCAAGGGAAGTATAACAATTGCTTGGAGGCGTTCCTTTGGTTTTGCGGCGAGATCGAGAAATCAAAGCCTAGATTTTTCATGTGATGCATGAGCAACGTGAGTCTTTCTTTTCATTCATCTCAGGAATAACGTCTTAATGGGAAAATGACTAGGTCGTCGAACCGCTGGCTGGCCTAGCACATAGAAACTCTTGTCTGCAATACCGTAGAGCTACCATTTCCATTTCTTACCATTCTTTGTCTGTTTCTGCATGTTGGTGTGTCACAGTGATGAGCAATGACTCCTTTGTGATGATATCGATCCATGTTGGATGCACCAGTCAGAGCTTTTCGGCGTTGAAAACCTCGACCCACCATTGATGGACTGAATGACATGCCTAGATCTGCTTGTTCACCTGTGGATGCCCAGGACAGCCTGAGAAGCGGAAGCCTTTGATGCAAAACTACCATTTCCATAAGACAACTCCCCAGAATTCTAGCACCATTCTATCACGCCAGAATCAGATGTCTCATGCTTTCGGTATGGCCCAATGTGGGAGCACACCGAGGACCACCTCTTCCAATCAGGCACCGTCAGTGCTCAACATCCCATTTTATTTCTTCTCGAGCATGGACGCACCCTAAATTTAAAATCATTAGTGGTCCTCTGGTTCTCATATCAGCATCTGATATACACATCAATTCCTCCAACGTACAATAATTTGACCGAACCAGAAGACTAACATGGAGTTCGCAATACAGAACAACACATTCCAAAGCTTCAGTGTCACGAGAGATCAGACGGCAATATTCGCATCACCGATAGAATATTACAGCTCTTTGCATAAAGGATGGCACTGGCATGAATTTTTCGTTAGATTTTGCTCGTTATGCACTCATTTCTCCTGTAATTCATTATCATCATGCTGTATATAACTATTCCTGCCTCCAAAAAACACAAGAGCCTGCTAGAGCATGACAGCCTTGACCTTGATTCCAATGGATCTGATGAGGACGACACTCGAATCAAAGTGTGAGGAGGGCTTCCGTGGATGTCCGCCGTCTGCGCACGAACACCGGCTTCTTCTCTGCACCTGTGCCTGTCCTTGATCATCTATAGCGTCTACCAGGTGTCCGCTCATCTTTTGACGTCTCGTCTATAAATCCCAACTCTGATGGATCATACTGAGCCATGCGTGCGATGAATGCAGCACGGAGAGTCTCGTTGCGTTCCATGGCAACGCGCTCGAGTTTCTTGTAGCTCACATCAGCACGTTCGAGCTCGCGAAAGATTGTTGTGAAACGGACAGATACGAATTGATTTGTTGCAAGGAGGCGCATGAGCTCGTCCAAAAAAAATAGTCAGGATTCTGTCTTACAAGGCGAAGCAGGCAATCAACATCTTCATGATCAAGAGCACGCATTGCTGTGTCAGGCTGACGGTCTACGACATCACCAGTTTCGTGCCAGAGCTTCAAAATCCGAAACCAAGCGCGTCTAAAAAATCCGCAGCAATCTAGGATATCGCGAAGGCTTAGAAGGTTCCGTTCATGGAGTTGGATTGCTGCAAGCTTCATGTCACGACTGATCTTGCGAAATCCCACGCTGTGAGGATGATAACAAGGGTAGTATGAGCCTACACGAGCAAAAGTTCACCAAGTCTGACATTTGCTGATTGAACGAAGAATTCACGCCAGTGCCATCCTTTATGCAAAGAGCTGTAATATTCCCGAGAGCCAGGGTTACAGCAGGAGACGGGCGGAAGACGTTCTGACGTCCTACAAACGAATCGGTTGACATCAGTTCCCATACAAAGGACTAACCATGGGCGGGTTTGGGTTGCAGCGTCCTGCGCTCGAAAGTGAGAATCAAAAGCAAACGACTTGAGCCAGTGATGCAAGACTTGAGAAAAACTGGCTTTGCTTCAGGCACGACCCAAAAAGACGTCGAAACACTGGATTGGTGAGGCCGGTGGGTGCTGAACGTTTGAAGACGACAGATGGGCATCTGAAAAGATGAGTGCAGAAAAGAAGGAGGAAGACATGCAAAAATCAATTGAACCTGATCCGAATGCGACGAGGACGAGCTTGAGTCTGAGAGAGAGAGAGAGAGAGCACAGCAACAGAGTTTCGGATGCCCAGCAGTGACGGGGACGGTGATGTAAGGATCGCGACTTTTGAGGGGCAGGGACGCAGTGACGACTGCAGGTCGTGGGAGGCGACACGCAGCAGTGACGCAGTGACGACTGCAGGTCGTGGGAGGCGACACGCAGCAGTGACGCAGTGACGATGCTGTAAAGACAACCCAAAAGACAGCAGTGACGGAGGCTGTGAGAAGAAAAGAAGCGGTGACGCAGGGACGGTGCTGTAAAGAGAACGTAACATCGGAAGGAAAATCCGAGTGATGGGAAAAAAAAGAAGCAGTGACGGTACCATAAGAGGCAGGAGCGGTGACGGTGACGATTACGGGGGCGTAGTCGCGAAAACATTATAGATAGCGTAGCTTTGGCGAAAAACCTCGTCAGGACTGGGCTTGACTTTGCTCGATGTTTGCTATTTTCTTGCTGTTTCCATTGCTTGATTTTGCTTGATCTGAGGGGTAGCTTTGAGCGAAAACCTCTTTCAGACTTGCTTGATTTTTGCTTGATCTCGGGCGTGGCTTTAGGCGAAAACCTCGTTCGGACTCGAGTTCATTTTGCGTGATTTTTGCTATTAGGTTGCTTGATTTATTGCTGTCGTATGGCTCGTCTTGCTGTGGTATCGTATCGTTGTCTTGACTATCGTGCATCATGTACCGAGAACCGAGACACCGGACAATTACGTTTTCAGCCGAACCAGGCTAATTGACGAGAACACCGAAGCCTAGCTCTAACTTGCCCGAAGCCTAGCTCTAACTGCCCCGAACCCTGGTTCTAACTGTGGCGTCTTATGCTATGGTGATGCTTCTGCCATCGTTTGTCATTTCTAAATAAGCGGGCGTCTGTCTATTCCGAATATGATGAAATTTCATTTTTTATATGACTTCGTTTGTTGCTGCGGTGTCTCCCTGGATCGTCTCGCTGTCTTTATTGCTGCTAGAGAAATAGGCTGGCGCCCGCTTGTTTTATTGCTGCGGTCGTCTCTCTGGAGGTTTGCATCGAATATACTGGTTGCATCGGATGTACTGGTTGCATCGGATGCGCTGGTGCATTAGAATGCTGGTTTTCTGGCGGACTCGATTTAGGCTGAGGCGAAAACCTTGTTCGGAATTTGCTTGATCTGAGGCGTTGCTTTAGGCAAAAAAACCTCGTCAGGACTGGGCTTGACTTTGCGATGCGAGGCGTGGTTTAGGCGAAAACCTCGTCGCGGACTTGCTTGATTTTGCATGATTTTGCTATTTTTTGCTGTGGCGTGGGTTGGGACTTGGCTTGATTTTGGCTATTTGTTGCTATCGTGTGGCTTATCTGAGGCGAAGACCTCGTTTGGGACTTGGGTTCGTGTTGCATGATTTTTGCTATCGCATTGCTTGATTTATCGCTGTCGTGTCGCTTACTTGCTGTGGTATCGTATTGTATCTGGCTGAATAGGCGGGCGCCCGGCTATTTCAACTGCAGGTAGCATTAGATGGTGCATTGCAGTTGCACCGAGTTACACTAGCATCCATGGAAAAGTGGCTGAATAGGCGGGCGCCCGCCTATTTTTTTCAAGGTGGTGCATTGCAGTTCCACCTACCATCCATAAAGAACTGGCAGTCATGAAAAAACTCGCTGAATAGCCAGGCCCCTGGCTATTTCAACTTCAGGTAGCACCAGGTTGCATCGCTGTTGCACCAAGTTACACCAGGTTGCACAAGTTGCACCAAGTTACGCCAGGTTGCGTTCACTGTTGCACCGAGTTACACCAGGTTGCGCCAAGTTGCGCCAGGTTGCGTCACTGTTACACCAGGTTGCACCAAGTTGCATCGCTGTTGCACCAAGTTGCGCCAGGTTGCATCGCTGTTGCGCCAGAATCCATGAGAATAGGCGGGCGGCCGGCTATTTCGACTGCAGGTTGCATCAGATGGTCGTCTCGATTTGGAAGTTACGCCGAGTTGCGTCGTGGTTGCGTCGTCCTGGCTACCATAGACAGCCCCGTTAAGATAATTAGAGCTGCCTCCGCATGTATACTTGTTGTTCCATGGGTTTGTCGTGCGACCCCAGAGAGGATTAGAGCATTCGAACGCGAGTATTGTCTGCGGTACATTGGTCTTCACGAAGATGATGGCACCAGCAGCTCTGAGTTGAGCAACGACCTACAAGTAATGATAGAGAGAATGGGTGAATGTGATAATAAGGACATGCGCAAGCGTCTTTTTTGCCTGGGTTGTTGGCCCATGCTGTGAACCCAATGGTCGCGTCGTATCCCTCGATCTGGTCTACAGCAAAGTTCAAAAACGTATCGGTCGCACATGGAGCGATGTACAATTATCTTTGACGCTGACTGGAACACCATAAAAAGGTCCCCGCAGTGTCTTTGTGCTCGCAAACTCTGCATCAAGCTCCTTTGCTTGCTTTCGGGCGTCCTCATATAGGACTGTGAAAGGTGTTAGGATGGAAATACCAGAAGAGAATTGGTGAATCTACCCCCTTCTGTAAGACAGTTTTACCTTGGCCTGAGCTATAGCAGAACGCGCAATGTTGTAGGCTTTTTACCTTTAGTCATTCAATTTCCTTCTTGACGTTATCACCATCAACACCACATGCAGTATCGTCCTTGGCATCTTCCTTTACTTCTTGACCATACGAGTACTCTCCGCATGTCGTTTCCCCGGTCTCGTTATCTACCGGTACTTAATCTTGCTCGTTTCGTATCACACCTCAGTATTGTTCCAAGTGACTTACTGAGGTGTGCAGACTCTATCTTGCTCGTATCTCACACATACTGATTAGTACACTAGCGCGTCTCCCCGCTAGGTACATAACATGAATATAGTATTGTTCCAAGTGACTTACTGAGCGCGTCTCCCCGCTAGTTCGGCTACTTCGTATAGGTTATGAGCCCTGAGCTCGTCTAGAGCTCAGACCCACACGAAGACGAACAAACTCGCGGAACTTCACTCAGGTTCATCTAACGGTTGAACCACCACGAACCCTCACGACCAAATCGACTCGTTTATCCTCCAGTATGGGTAAATACGATCATATCGTCGAATTGACGGGCGCCGACATCTACCCCAGCTGGCGTAGGGCTGTCGAACTAGCTCTAGCTGGAGAAGGCCTCTGGAACCATTGTAGCAACGGCACTGACCCCAAAGACGTTGCCGAATTCGCCAGCACCATGCCCACAGCAGCCACACCTGCACAACCCACTGATGCAGAACTCACCGCCATGAAAAATTGGATAAAAGAGGACGCCCAAGCCAAGGCTATCATCGGCAGACGCCTCTCCATCATCGTTCAGAACATGCTTGGCGAAAAGCTAACGGCTCGTCAGCAGTGGGACGCTCTCTCCAAACGCTTTGGTCGACTCGACGTAACATCTCAATTCGAACTTCGCGATCAATTGTTCTCTGAACGACTTAAGGATGCTGAAGACGCCTCGCGTTACATCAGTGTCTTTGAGAATGGTCGACGCAGATTTGCTGAGATGGGAATTGCATTCACTGACTCCGAAGCAGTTTGGATGCTACTACACGGACTACCAGAAACCCCACAATGGGTCGTATTCCGCAGCCTCACGCTCGGGCTCTACAAACTCCCCACGTCCACTTCCACTACGTCTACAACCACAGTTCCTCCTCCAGTCGCATTCGAAGATGTTGCAGCGGCATTCTCAGAAGAGGCCAACCGACAACGCGGTCAGCAAAAACTTGCTCGGCCTGGATCAGAATACGCAAACGCCGTCGCCTCCCAGTCGACAGAACGAAAGGTGAACCCCGCGAATGGGATACGGATTCACAAGCACAACCCCAAGGGGGTGAGTTGTGACAATCCTGCCTGCAACGGGCTCCCTCGATCCCTCACGCACGATCGAGAGCACTGCATGCAACCGGGAGGAGGTATGGAGGGCAAAGCTCCATGGGGGCAACCACGAGGTGATCGAGGAGGTAGAAGGAAGGACACGTCCGCAGTTGCAACGGAAACCAAGCCGGTCGCCAATGCCAACACCTCTGCGCCTCCCTCAGTTCCACCCGAGACGTCGGCTCTTTCGCTTGCACCCACACACAGCCGTGATTGGTCTTGTGCTCTCATCGAGGACCTTGACCCTAACTGCATCCTTCAAACGACATCTGGCTTTGCATAGCGAATCAAACGCTGTCCACGATTCCTCGACTCAGGAACGAACCTCCCACCTCATCACACGCAGGGAGCATTTCTGGACCTTCAATGCCAACACGAATGTCACCGTTAAAACGGCTAACCACGGCACATTGCCGACATCGGGCAGAGGCGATTGTGTGGCCGACCTTATTGTTGGAGGTCGCACCCAGCGTATCCGGTTGAAAGACTGCCTGCATGCACCGGGCGCACTAATCAATCTGATGTCAGTAGGCCGGATGCTGAGTAAAGGCTGGGAGTGCAACTTTAAACCCTCCCCACCTCGCTGCCAGCTCATCTTTCGCCACACCGTGCTTGGCGATGTTCCTTTACAAGGAAACCTCGTCTTCCTCGATCTTCGGTTCATTCCACCGCAGGAGCCTTCACCCCATCTCGAAATGACGGCATTCGCTAAGGTACCCTTATCTTGGATCTCTGGCACGCAAGGTTAGGTCCATCCGGGCGGGAATGCAGTTAAACGACTTCCCCATTTCGCAACAGGCACCAAAGTCGATACAACACAACCCGCTTCGCACGTGTGAACCTTGTATTATGGCAAACACCCACGCAAGCCTTATCCTCCATCCAGCACGCCTCGCGCAGCCCACCTCCTTGACCTCATCCACTCAGACCTTTGCGGTCCTTTCCTGTCAGCACCCCACACGGCAAGCTATACTTCATCATTTTCGTCGACGACCACAGCAACCTACTTGGTCTTCAGCTGCTCGCAACGAAGGATCAGGCACTGGAAGCCTGGGAGATGACGAAGAGACGCTGGGAAAACAAGTCAGGTCGCACAGTAAAAGTCTTTCGCTCTGGACAATGGGGGTGAATTCCTCAATGCAGCGTTCACTCAGGCTCTCGCCTCTGCAGGATCGAGCGTCAGCTCTCTGCTCCATACGCTCATCAGCAAAACGGAAAAGGCAGAGCGGGCACTTCGCACTATTGAGGGACGGATGTTCGCCCTACTAGAAAACCGCCAATCTCCCACCAACTCTATGGGGTGAAGCGGCGCTCACCATTCTGTTATCTCTGGAACAGAACAGAATCCTCCACCTTGCCTCCAGGTGTCACGCCTTACGAAAATCCTTAACGGACGCAAGCCTGATCTTTCTCACCTTCGTGTCTGGGGCGCTCGTTGCTTTGCACGTGTCCCAACCGAACTGCAGGTGAAGTTAGGTCCCCATTCTCGCAGTGCCTACTTCATGGGCTACCCTGACGGCACCAAAAGCCTATCGTCTTCGTGACAAGGACACTGGCACTTTCTTTAACGCACGCGACGTCCTTTTTGACGAGAATTTCTCGTCCGTCTCGCATTGCTAACGCAGGTTCCGACAGCGACGACGATGAACTTCCCCAAGCCTCCCTGTTACCATCTGCAATCATCCCCATCCAAACTACCGGTCTCTCCCCACGGCACCAACCATTCAACCTCCCCCTGCGCAACGACGTTCCACACGGTCTAAGATACCCACCAAGGCGGGTCAACTGTACTCTGAGGAACTTGCCGCCTCCCAAAGCCCGTCTGTTGTCACTGCGTGAGCACGGGCGGGTCGTACCTTGGGTGAGGGGGTGCCGGATGGCTCACGCGAGGGGGTGCCGACGTTACAGAATTGCAGAAGGACCCATCGAGGACGTTGAACCCAACTTGGACGTCACCGAGCTCATGGCTAACGTGGTCATTGAAGAACAGGCCCACGTCGCGATCAGAAGCAATCAGAAACGGAACCCACATAATCCTGACTACGATCTAAGCATTCCCCCAGCCACTTACGAGGAAGCCATGAAACGGCCAGATCATGCTCGCTGGCTCGCCGCGATGAAGGCCGAACTTCAAACGATGAAAGACATGAATGTCTACGAGTTGACGGACACTTCCAGCAGGGCGCAAAGCTATAGGGAATAGATGGGTATTAGAATTCAAGGAGGATAATAAGGGGGGGCCAGTTCAGAAGGCGCGTCTAGTGGCGCAAGGGTTTTCACAGGTTCCAGGAGTCGACTACGGCGCAACGTTCGCTCCAGTCATCAAGACCGCTTCAGTCAGATTCATCGCGGCACTGGCATGTCGCAACAACTGGGAGCTGGACACGTTCGACGCTCGACGAGCGTTTCTATGGGGCGTATTGAAGGAAGAGATTTACATGAGGCAGCCAAAAGGGTTTGAAGAAGGTGACTGGGCGATGCTCGTCTGGAAGATGCTGAGGACCATTTACGGCCTCAAGCAATCGGCCATGGAATGGTACGAACAGGTACGCGCTGTCATGACAGAACTCGGGTTCACGCGATGCGCTGTCGACTACGCCGTCTTCATATACGACAAGAACACCACCGGCCAACGAATCTATTGCGTCGTCGGATGGCACGTCGACGACGGCATGGGCACCTCTAACTCTAAATCCTTCCTCCTCCACGTCAAAGGTCGCATAGCCCAACGATTCGGCATCAAAGACCTTGGTGCCATTCAGCGTTTCCTCGGAATACAATTCGAACGCAATCGCACAACACGCCAACTCTGGATGCATCAAGGGGAGTATATTAGCTACCTACTGAACGAGTACGATCTACTCGACTGCAACCCCGTTCAACTTCCTCTAGACGCCCACCATCCTTTCGGCCGTGACTCAGACACCTACGACGACATCCCTAATCTCCCTACGCGCTACCGCAAGATCGTGGGCGAGCTCCTGTACCTTGCAGTATGCACCAGAGCGGATATCGCGTTTGCAGTTAACTCCTTGGCCCAGCACAACGCTCAACCCGCCCCACGTTACTACGCAGCAGCTAAACGCCTCCTGCGTTATCTAAGCGGAACCCTCAACCTTCGTGCGCATTTCGGAGGGGAAAGAGCAGACGAAGGATTGCACGCATTTTGCGATGCAGACTGGGCAAGTTGCGCGGAGGATAGACTCTCCATATCTGGGTATGCCTGGTTCTTCGCAGGAGGATTAATCGCACACGTATCCAAGAAGCAAACCACTCACGCTCTCTCCTCCACGGAAGCTGAGTATATGGCGGTCACTCATGTCTTGCAGGAGGGCCTCTGGCTCAAGTCGTTCATCACCGAGCTCCACATCCCACTACTCTTCCCCATCGCCATCTACCATGGACAACACGGGTGCGATTTCATTGTCCAAGGAAGCCAAGAACCATATACGATCCAAGCACATCGACATTCGCTACCCATTTCATTCGCGAATGGATCGAAAAGGAGTTTTCCTCCCGTATTGGCTTCCGTCTCACAAGAACATCGACATCCTATATGGTTCTTGGCTTCCTTGGACAATGAAATCGCACCCGTGTTGTCCATGTAGATGGCGATGGGGAAGAGTAGTGGATGTGGAGCTCGGTGATGAACGACTTGAGCCAGAGGCCCTCCTGCAAGACATGAGTGACCGCCATATACTCAGCTTCCGTGGAGGAGAGAGCGTGAGTGGTTTGCTTCTTGGATACGTGTGCGATTAATCCTCCTGCGAAGAACCAGGCATACCCAGATATGGAGAGTCTATCCTCCGCGCAACTTGCCCAGTCTGCATCGCAAAATGCGTGCAATCCTTCGTCTGCTCTTTCCCCTCCGAAATGCGCACGAAGGTTGAGGGTTCCGCTTAGATAACGCAGGAGGCGTTTAGCTCTGCGTAGTAACGTGGGGCGGGTTGAGCGTTGTGCTGGGCCAAGGAGTTAACTGCAAACGCGATATCCGCTCTGGTGCATACTGCAAGGTACAGGAGCTCGCCCACGATCTTGCGGTAGCGCGTAGGGAGATTAGGATGTCGTCGTAGGTGTCTGAGTCACGGCCGAAAGGATGGTGGGCGTCTAGAGGAAGTTGAACGGGGTTGCAGTCGAGTAGATCGTACTCGTTCAGTAGGTAGCTAATATACTCCCCTTGATGCATCCAGAGTTGGCGTGTTGTGCGATTGCGTTCGAATTGTATTCCGAGGAAACGCTGAATGGCACCAAGGTCTTTGATGCCGAATCGTTGGGCTATGCGACCTTTGACGTGGAGGAGGAAGGATTTAGAGTTAGAGGTGCCCATGCCGTCGTCGACGTGCCATCCGACGACGCAATAGATTCGTTGGCCGGTGGTGTTCTTGTCGTATATGAAGACGGCGTAGTCGACAGCGCATCGCGTGAACCCGAGTTCTGTCATGACAGCGCGTACCTGTTCGTACCATTCCATGGCCGATTGCTTGAGGCCGTAAATGGTCCTCAGCATCTTCCAGACGAGCATCGCCCAGTCACCTTCTTCAAACCCTTTTGGCTGCCTCATGTAAATCTCTTCCTTCAATACGCCCCATAGAAACGCTCGTCGAGCGTCGAACGTGTCCAGCTCCCAGTTGTTGCGACATGCCAGTGCCGCGATGAATCTGACTGAAGCGGTCTTGATGACTGGAGCGAACGTTGCGCCGTAGTCGACTCCTGGAACCTGTGAAAACCCTTGCGCCACTAGACGCGCCTTCTGAACTGGCCCCCCCTTATTATCCTCCTTGAATTCTAATACCCATCTATTCCCTATAGCTTTGCGCCCTGCTGGAAGTGTCGTCAACTCGTAGACATTCATGTCTTTCATCGTTTGAAGTTCGGCCTTCATCGCGGCGAGCCAGCGAGCATGATCTGGCCGTTTCATGGCTTCCTCGTAAGTGGCTGGGGAATGCTTAGATCGTAGTCAGGATTATGTGGTTCCGTTTCTGATTGCTTCTGATCGCGACGTGGGCCTGTTCTTCAATGACCACGTTAGCCATGAGCTCGGTGACGTCCAAGTTGGGTTCAACGTCCTCGATGGGTCCTTCTGCAACTTCTGTAACGTCGGGCACCCCTCGCGTGAGCCATCCGGCACCCCCTCACCCAAGGTACGACCCGCCCGTGCCTCACGCAGTGACAACAGACGGCTTTGGAGGCGGCAAGTTCCTCAGAGTACAGTTGACCCGCCTTGGTGGGTATCTTAGACCGTGTGGAACGTCGTTGCGCAGGGGGAGGTTGAATGGTTGGTGCCGTGGGGAGAGACGCGGTAGTTTGGATGGGGATGATTGCAGATGGTAACAGGGAGGCTTGGGGAAGTTCATCGTCGTCGCTGTCGGAACCTGCGTTAGCATGCGAGACGGACGAGAAATTCTCGTCAAAAAGGACGTCGCGTGCGTTAAAGAAAGTGCCAGTGTCCTTGTCACGAAGACGATAGGCTTTGGTGCCGTCAGGGTAGCCCATGAAGTAGGCACTGCGAGAATGGGGACCTAACTTCACCTGCAGTTCGGTTGGGACACGTGCAAAGCAACGAGCGCCCCAGACACGAAGGTGAGAAAGATCAGGCTTGCGTCCGTTAAGGATTTCGTAAGGCGTGACACCTGGAGGCAAGGTGGAGGATTCTGTTCTGTTCCAGAGATAACAGATGGTGAGCGCCGCTTCACCCCATAGAGTTGGTGGGAGATTGGCGGTTTCTAGTAGGGCGAACATCCGTCCCTCAATAGTGCGAAGTGCCCGCTCTGCCTTTCCGTTTTGCTGATGAGCGTATGGAGCAGAGAGCTGACGCTCGATCCCTGCAGAGGCGAGAGCCTGAGTGAACGCTGCATTGAGGAATTCACCCCCATTGTCAGAGCGAAAGACTTTTACTGTGCGACCTGACTTGTTTTCCCAGCGTCTCTTCGTCATCTCCCAGGCTTCCAGTGCCTGATCCTTCGTTGCGAGCAGCTGAAGACCAAGTAGGTTGCTGTGGTCGTCGACGAAAATGATGAAGTATAGCTTGCCGTGTGGGGTGCTGACAGGAAAAGGACCGCAAAGGTCTGAGTGGATGAGGTCAAGGAGGTGGGCTGCGCGAGGCGTGCTGGATGGAGGATAAGGCTTGCGTGGGTGTTTTGCCATAATACAAGGTTCACACGTGCGAAGCGGGTGTGTTGTATCGACTTTGGTGCCTGTTGCGAAATGGGGAAGTCGTTTAACTGCATTCCCGCCCGGATGACCTAACCTTGCGTGCCAGAGATCCCAAGATAAGGGTACCTTAGCGAATGCCGTCATTTCGAGATGGGGTGAAGGCTCCTGCGGTGGAATGAACCGAAGATCGAGGAAGACGAGGTTTCCTTGTAAAGGAACATCGCCAAGCACGGTGTGGCGAAAGATGAGCTGGCAGCGAGGTGGGAGGGTTTAAAGTTGCACTCCCAGCCTTTACTCAGCATCCGGCCTACTGACATCAGATTGATTAGTGCGGCCCGGTGCATGCAGGCAGTCTTTCAACCGGATACGCTGGGTGCGACCTCCAACAATAAGGTCGGCCACACAATCGCCTCTGCCCGATGTCGGCAATGTGCCGTGGTTAGCCGTTTTAACGGTGACATTCGTGTTGGCATTGAAGGTCCAGAAATGCTCCCTGCGTGTGATGAGGGTGGAGGTCGTTCCTGAGTCGAGAATCGTGGACAGCGTTTGATTCGCTATGCAAGCCAGATCGTCGTTTGAAGGAATGCAGTTAGGGTCAAGGTCCTCGATGAGAGCACAAGACCAATCACGGCTGTGTGTGGGTGCAAGCGAAAGAGCCGACGTCTCGGGTGGAACTGAGGGAGGCGCAGAGGTGTTGGCATTGGCGACCGGCTTGGTTTCCGTTGCAACTGCGGACGTGTCCTTCCTTCTACCTCCTCGATCACCTCGTGGTTGCCCCCATGGAGCTTTGCCCTCCATACCTCCTCCCGGTTGCATGCAGTGCTCTCGATCGTGCGTGAGGGATCGAGGGAGCCCGTTGCAGGCAGGATTGTCACAACTCACCCCCTTGGGGTTGTGCTTGTGAATCCGTATCCCATTCGCGGGGTTCACCTTTCGTTCTGTCGACTGGGAGGCGACGGCGTTTGCGTATTCTGATCCAGGCCGAGCAAGTTTTTGCTGACCGCGTTGTCGGTTGGCCTCTTCTGAGAATGCCGCTGCAACATCTTCGAATGCGACTGGAGGAGGAAACTGTGGTTGTAGACGTAGTGGAAGTGGACGTGGGGAGTTTGTAGAGCCCGAGCGTGAGGCTGCGGAATACGACCCATTGTGGGGTTTCTGGTAGTCCGTGTAGTAGCATCCAAACTGCTTCGGAGTCAGTGAATGCAATTCCCATCTCAGCAAATCTGCGTCGACCATTCTCAAGACACTGATGTAACGCGAGGCGTCTTCAGCATCCTTAAGTCGTTCAGAGAACAATTGATCGCGAAGTTCGAATTGAGATGTTACGTCGAGTCGACCAAAGCGTTTGGAGAGAGCGTCCCACTGCTGACGAGCCGTTAGCTTTTCGCCAAGCATGTTCTGAACGATGATGGAGAGGCGTCTGCCGATGATAGCCTTGGCTTGGGCGTCCTCTTTTATCCAATTTTTCATGGCGGTGAGTTCTGCATCAGTGGGTTGTGCAGGTGTGGCTGCTGTGGGCATGGTGCTGGCGAATTCGGCAACGTCTTTGGGGTCAGTGCCGTTGCTACAATGGTTCCAGAGGCCTTCTCCAGCTAGAGCTAGTTCGACAGCCCTACGCCAGCTGGGGTAGATGTCGGCGCCCGTCAATTCGACGATATGATCGTATTTACCCATACTGGAGGATAAACGAGTCGATTTGGTCGTGAGGGTTCGTGGTGGTTCAACCGTTAGATGAACCTGAGTGAAGTTCCGCGAGTTTGTTCGTCTTCGTGTGGGTCTGAGCTCTAGACGAGCTCAGGGCTCATAACCTATACGAAGTAGCCGAACTAGCGGGGAGACGCGCTCAGTAAGTCACTTGGAACAATACTATATTCATGTTATGTACCTAGCGGGGAGACGCGCTAGTGTACTAATCAGTATGTGTGAGATACGAGCAAGATAGAGTCTGCACACCTCAGTAAGTCACTTGGAACAATACTGAGGTGTGATACGAAACGAGCAAGATTAAGTACCGGTAGATAACGAGACCGGGGAAACGACATGCGGAGAGTACTCGTATGGTCAAGAAGTAAAGGAAGATGCCAAGGACGATACTGCATGTGGTGTTGATGGTGATAACGTCAAGAAGGAAATTGAATGACTAAAGGTAAAAAAGCCTACAATCGAGTCTGCGTTGTCCAATGCCGCTGCACTAGTGTACCGTGGATAACTGTCTGGGGAGTTATCCACCATGGATATCCACCCTGGGGACATTGGGGGTCAGTTATCCACCAGTGAGTAGGGTGGATATCCACCATCAGCAAAACTGGCGCAACTGATCTCGATGCTACCACTCAAAGGCGTGTTTTTGCAAAATTCGTGTTCATTCACCAATACTAAGTAAAGATATATCATATAGTATCTATTCCATGTCCCAGTCTGCCTCTGCTAATCTCTTGCACAAAGGTGCTTACTGGTGAAAGAATGACCGTGTTTCGTGGTGCTGCAGGAGCCAGATCCTTATCAGCGAGTACATCAACTAGTCTCCTGGAGTTGAGATTGATAATACTGGCAGCATCGAAACCTTCGCCATCGAAAGAATCCACTTTACTTGAACGTCCTCGGGGTCAGCAGGGACATCCGAGTCTGAGTTGTTGTCATGGTCACCAGGTGCTTCAGGTTCATCTGTGAAATTGTCATCTATGTCAGATGCTTTGCTTTTGTTGTCATCTTCCTTCACTCGTTTGTCCTTGCCACTGAAAATGTTTGATGACATGTCTCACCATTTGACTGTTGGTTTCTTTTTTAGTGGTGGTGCCTATGGTGGTGCCTAGTATCAAGGTTCATAGTAAGTTGGAGATAGCAGGTAAAAATATTGATGTACACCCACGTCAGGACCATGTTTGTACCAACTATAGATTTGGCCAAGTGAATGTCGAGCCAGTCTGTTCATCAGCCATTGAATTGGGAACAATTCGAACAGCAAGCTTCTGGTTAGATGAAGGTCAGCTTTGGGACAATGTAGTCACAGGCTGCAAGTGGCTGAGCATCGCCAGACGAGTCTTTGTCCAGGTGACTCCACCATTCATAAGCTGTTTCATCAGTCTGAAGTTCGTGATCAAAAGGGTAGATCTTTTTCAGGTATTTTTATGAGGTCTTTCAATCAAGTGTTTGCCTCTGAGATACTCAGGTTCACAATGGGAACCTTCTCTGTTTCAGGACCTCGCTCTACAGGTTTCAGGACATCAACACAATTACCAAACCTAATTTCTAACTCTTGATTGACGGCACCAGCTTCACCAATGTCTGCAGCCCATTCAGCATCTGGGCTGAAGTCAGAGAATTTATACTTGGATTCCATTGCTTGTAGAACCAAGAGGTCCATTGGCAGTGCCTCAAGACATTGTTGTAGTTTGACTAGCTGATCTTTGAGGTGCTGCTGCATTTAAGCTTTGTGTATTGCAGATCATGAAGGGTGGGGATGAATAAATTGAAGTTTAGAATATTCTGATGATTTTTTGCATCAAATTTCAGCCAAACAAACATTGCTTGACATTGCATAAAGTTCCGCCAAAATATGTAGGCCCATAGGCTTGTAGTTTTTGATAATTGAGCTTTTTAAATGTATTTAATGCTATTTAATATAACCCTACACATGTACACTGTTTTTTGAGTTATTCACATAATCCACCCTATTGATTTTGGCCTTGAGTTATCCACGTGGATATCCACCTAGTTATCCACATGAATAACTAGGTGGGTGGATAACTCAACAGTTATCCATGGTACACTATGCTGCACACTGTCTCAGATGATCTAAAAGCTTGAATACCTGTTCTACATTGACATGGGCACTCTGTCAAGCATATCTGCTATCTACTTGGAGTAAAAAAGACTCCTGTATACAAAGTTTCACAGCTCTTTCCCACAACTCAGAGTATCCACAGCAAGAATACAGGCCAAGTCTGATGCTGCACCCTCACCATCAATGATCTTGCTTTTATCACCACCATTCTTCATCACCATCCTACTATCTATCTTGACAAGCTACAGCATGAATTGAATTGCACTCTCATCATGGTGTGTTTGTGTCTGTGCAAACACTTCTTTGCACATTTCGGCAGTTACATCTCAATCGTAAACACATTTCTGCTTATGCTCTTGAATGGAACAAAGAAAAACGTGCTATTTGTATGAATAGTATTGCTGAAATTGTGCCTGACCCCGAAATGTTGATGTTTGGTGATGAGGCTGCAAAAGATGAGAGAACTGTCATTCAACGCTATGGCAGATCAAGAATTGGAATGAGGTATGTTCTTCCTCTCAGTAACCCTATAGTGTGATTTGTCATGCTTCACAAGGATTGTAGTCAAAAATCTGATGTAGTTGGGCTCAGAGATTTGAAAGATAAGTTCCTTAACTTTCATGGATTTCACTTCCTTGGTTTTTGCTTTGCCATTGCTTTCAGTAGTAATCTTGGTGTATGTATCAAGGTGAATAATGAATGTAGCCTTGAATTCAGGTATGGAAGAATCTGGTGGCAACAACATTGTCTTTCAGTGAATAGCAGATGTACACTGCACTACTACAAATGTCCACTCAGGTGCCTATGGGGTCCTTGTCCAGACATTTCTGACAAATTTTGATTTTGCAATTCTGCATAGTTTTGGAATCAGCTGTAAGTCAAACCCTGACACCAATTTAGAGACATCTGAGGCGAGAGTTTTGATTATTGGTGTAGCGAACAAAGTCACGCTGACCATGAAAGTGCTGTTTTACACAAGTGTCTCATTACTGCCTACAGCGGCTACTGAGAAAACCCCTATAGCGAGCATTACCCCTTTTCGCTTCGCCGGTACCGTTTTCGCTCCATGAATCCTTGCCCCTTACCGAATCTTGCTACCGATGTCCTCCTGTCCATTCCATTTCCGTTTAAGATCCATTGGTGCGTAGCATATTCGTTTCCGCCATTACTAAAGCTACGGCAAGACTTACCTTACCTTCCGTGACGCTGCTTGCTCGCTGCGTGCCTCTTAGCTAAATATTTCTATCTCGCTACCGTTCTTGCTATGTATTCCGGCCATTCATGGTACATGTTAAAAAGGACTCTTTGCACATTCCGGTACTTTTACTTTTCCCTTGATGGTACACACGGTACTTAGGAATGGTCACCACTACTGTCTCTAACAGAATAAAGTCTTTCGCCGAAGTCACTGTCTCTTAAGAATTGTTTTACTGCTGCATGCTGTAAAGATACAATCTAGCCTGGGCTGTAGATAAACCACGGCCTAAACTAGTATGCGAGTCTTGCACTCTACCTAGTCTGCTTCACTTGCGAAGGCAAGAACGTTCGACCCTAAAGGGAATGCTAAGTTAGTATAGTTCAATATTGCCCAACCTGTGGTGCGAGAATGCCGTCGGAGGTAGCAAGATGCTAGCGGTGACCTCTGGTCCGTGGGAAACTAGCGGTAATACTAGCGGTAAGCGCGGGAAAGCAGTAGACAAGCGGTAGCGAAAGTGGTAAAACTGTGGTAGTGTGTGCAGTAAAACTGCAGTAAGGCGTGGGAAACTGGCGGTAAAACAAGCGGTAAAGCATAGTGATGAAGCGTGGGAAAGCGTAGCGCAAGTGGTGAAGCGCGGGAAAGCGGTAAAGAGCGGTGGTGCGTGCGGCGGTAAAACAATTCTTAAGAGACAGTGACTTTGGCGAAAGACTTTATTCCATTAGAGACAGTAGTGGTGACAATTCCTAAGTACCGTGTGTACCATAGAGGGAAAAGTAAAAGTACCAGAATGTGCGAAGAGTCCTTTTTAACATGTACTGTGAATGGCCGGAATACATAGCGAGAATGGTAGCGAGATAGAATATTTAGCTAAGAGGCACGCAGCAAGCAAGTGGCATCACGGAAGGTAAGGTAAGTCTTGTCGTAGCTTTAGTAATGGTGGAAATGAATATGCTACGCACCAATGGATCTTAGATGGAAATGGAATGGACAGGAGGACATCGGTAGCAAGATTCGTAAGGGGCAAGGATCCATGGAGCGAAAACGGTACTGGCGAAGCGAAAAGGGGTAATGCTCACTATAGGGGTTTTCTCAATAGCCGCTGTAGACAGTAACGAGACACTTGTGTAAAACGGCACTTTCATGGTCAGCATGACTTTGTTCACTACAACGCACCACCGCTCTTTACCGCTTTCCCACGCTTCACCGCTTGCACTATGCTTTCCCACGCTTCATCGCTATGCTTCACCGCTTGCGCTACACTTTTCCATGCTTCATCGCTATGCTTCACCACTTGTTTTACCACCAGTTTCCCATGCCTTACTGCAGTTTTACCGCACGCACTACCGCAGTTTTACCACTTTCGCTACCGCTTGTCTACTGCTTTCCCGCGCTTACCGCTAGTATTACCGCTAGTTTCCCAGGGACCGGAGGTCACCACTAGCATCTCGCTACCTCCGACGGCATTCTCGCACCACAGGTTGGGCAATACTAACTTAGCATTCCCTTTAGGGTCGAACATTCTTGCCTTCGCAAGTGAAGCAGACTAGGTAGAGCGCAAGACTCGCATACTAGCTCAGGCCATGGTTTATCTACAGCCCAGGCTAGATTTATCTTTACATCGGTCTGATTATCAGAAAGATCATGGTATTATATACTAGTAGATTATCTGTATTACTATTTACACTACATCTAATCTGAATCAGATGTCCACAAACTTGAAACCTCAGTGTCTCATGCCTGTGATGGTCCAATTGTTAACACATACTGTAAATACTGGTCAAACTCAGCCTTCTCTGTGGGAGACAGGTTGTTAATTGCCCTTTTAATCTCATTGAACTTGTCTTTGTGAATTTGTTCAACAAATGGATCAACTCCCAGTGATTGACAGCTGTCCAGGCCCTTAAGTACAACATGTAAGTTGATATGGTAGGATCATATAACTTCTGATGGCGATTGCTTCCATGCCGATTCCATCGGCTCAAGTTTGCCAAGATCATGTATACTCTTCACCCACTCCTCATGCCTACTTCTGCATGAAGCAAGATGGCTGAGTTGCTCTGATGTAGGACTGTGGACAAGGAACACAAACAAATATTCTGACATATTGTTCTGTTGGATAACTGAAAAGGTATTTTCTCTGCTCCTGATAAAAGCAGAGATATTGATACAATTGTCTGGAGTAACCTGTCAAACAAAACCTTTCAACTTCATTGTAATCCAGTATGATACTGATGCTTACAAAAATTAGCAGAGCTAGGGGAATGATAAAATCCTTCCCATCCCACTTTGTCTGCAGTGAAAGGTCTCCAGATGTGGGCCATGAGCATAGTGAGTGTATGTTAAGACCATACTCAAAGGTAGAGAGATCCAAAGGGCTTTGGCCTCAGTTCGTGCACTGTGCCCCTTTCCTGAGTAATGCCCCTTATTTCAGGGAGAAGTTATACGTCCGAAGATCCGAAGGAGTTGCGTGATGGATCCGGACGTCTGAAGGTTATCTGGAACATAGGAATAGAACGAAGATTAAGACTAGCTTTGGAACGAATTCCTAACTAGAAACTAACAGAGATAGACTATCCGAAGATAGAGTCGAGATATAGACTATAGGAATCAATCCCAGTCTCGGAAGATGACTTAGAGCGGAAAGTGGCTTAAGTCTGGAGGAAGCAGAATGAGCAGAATCTAAGATGATATTGAAGTAAGGTTCTACGGAGATCTACAAGTGGTTTATATATGGTAAGTATCTAAGATGGATAATCAACAAGTCCGGGACCGAGGGCTATGTACGAAGTGTAACGGAAGTTTATTAGTTAATGCGCAGCGGATCAGTAAGCACGAATCGGAAATGAAACACAGGTAACAGATCAGTGACACAGGAAGGAATTATACACAGCCGGAGTACTGGAAACAGGATGAGCGACGAAAGGAGATAGACGCAGATATACACAAGGGAGATAGAGTGCGAGAAGTGAGCACATTCGGATGAACGATCCGGACAGGACCTGTGGAATGGATGGAAATAGAATTGATCGGATCTGATCGGATATGGTTGGATCTGGGATTAGAAGTATGGTATATGACAGAGATTCAGAAACACATCCCTCAGGTGCACCAGAGAACATCACTCGTGATGCCACCATGTCCTTGCCAAGACAAAATACAGTTTCCCTGGCTCCAACAAAGCCACCTGCGACACTTTGGACCATACACCAGTCAATAAATGCCAATATCTGCAGGCCAATTCCCCAAGATTTGGAGGGAAAATGATTGTAATTGAATATCTGGCGGACTTGGACCAGCTTGCAGGACTTCTAACATCACTTTCAACTTCAGTGATTCACATTATTTTCCACATTGCTCAGTGGACCAAGTTGAAGCATATCAAGTCCTCACTAACATTGTATGTGTCAATTTTCTGTGTGTACGCAAATTTAGTGGTTTACAGTGATTTGGAACAAAATTATGTGTGTCGTTCCTTGCTATCATCTTCCTAGTCTCCCATACAATCCACTGGAAATGGTGCACTGGAGACATTGATACACTATCATATACCATACTTCTAATCTCAGATCCGACCATATCCGATCAGATCTGATTGATTCTATTTCCGTCTGTTCCACAGGTCCTGTCCAGATCATTCATCCGAATGTGCTCACTTCTCGCACTCTATCTCCCTTGTGTATATCTGCGTCTATCTCCTTTCGTCGCTCATCCTGTTTCCAGTACTCCGGCTGTGTATAATTCCTTCCTGTGTCACTGATCTGTTACCTGTGTTTCATTTCCGATTCGTGCTTACTGATCCGCTGCGCATTAACTAATAAACTTCCGTTACACTTCGTAATAGCCCTCGGTCCCGGACTTGTTGATTATCTGTCTTAGATACTTACCGTATATAAACCACTTGTAGATCTTCATAGAACCTTACTTCAAATATCATCTTAGATTCTGCTCATTCTGCTTCCTCCAGACTTAAGCCACTTTCCGCTCTAAGTCATCTTCCGAGACTGGGATTGATTCCTATAGTCTATATCTCCGACTCTATCTTGGATAGTCTATCTCTGTTAGTTTCTAGTTAGGAATTCGTTCCAAAGCTAGTCTTAATCTTTGTTCTATTCCTACATTCCGGATAACCTTCGACGTATCATATCCGATACCTTCGGACTCCGATCCATCACACAACTCCTTCAATCTTCGGATGTATAACTTCTCCCTGAAATAAGGGGCATTACTCGGGAAAGGGGCACAGTGCATGAACTGAGGCCAAAGCCCTTCAGATCTCTCTACCTTTGAGTACGGTCTTAACAATCTTGAAGTGCACTTTCTGGTTGTGGGTCACTAATAGTAAGATCGATTACAGCATGCATGATCATTTCTTTGTTTAATTGCTTGATATCTACAGGAGCTGGAACACTGGCCAAAGTACTTTACCGATGAATAATTTCTGCAGCTGCAGGCTGGTTCGTTGTTATCAATCTGCTGGGTGGCAGTCTTGGATATATCCTCTCTGGTATGCAAGACAGCTTTGACTTCTCTGCAGCAGGGGCTTCTGCTACATAATTCAATAACACAAGCATACCAGGTTGAGCAGCTGGGTCTATCACAGGACTTGCAATATTTGAATCACAAGCAGCTGCTTGTTGCGCCTTAAACCATTGCAGGTCACAGTTTTTGATGTGCTCGGATAGTGAAGATCTCTCAGGCTTGAGTCAGCACTTAGGCTGCAGTTTTGGGATAATTCTAATTTCTCAGGATCAACACTGGGCAGAAGAGCTGCTGAGTATACTATAGATGTGGAACTAAAACTCTGCATTGTTGCCTGTGGATTTGTATGTCAGATCATGAATGAACAAGGTGTGTGGCATATCTTACAGGCAATTGAACTGACTCCAGTTGCGGACTGCTAGGAAATGTTAACTGTGTGCTTGGGGTTGCATCCTGGGCCAGTGGATTGCTGGCATACCTGGCACTGAGGTAGTGTTCAATTAGCTTGGTATTCCAAGGGTGGATCAGCAACCTAATTAGCATGGAATACATCAATCACATACACTGCCAGCATATAGTTCAATAAATGCTGATTTATATACCTTAAAGAAAATCACTCCCTTCAACTGTGAGACTATATCAGCAGGCTATCAGGTACTGCTGCAAACCCGCCTCATTTACACAGATAAGACATTAGCATTAGTCATATAGTTAGCCATTGTCAGCAACATCCCAACCTGTTGTGCTCATCATCGTCAACAACAAGCTCAATATCTTGCTCAAATTTAAGTATAAAATCACCATTTTTCAATGTAGGGGCATAAAATACTTCAACTATGACTTATTCAAGTAGATATAACACAAAAGCAACTATATATGATAATATATAATAATACAGGCATTTGTAAGGGTAATCAAGCTATGAGCAGTGGCATAGTAGTAATCAAGATGTAGTAGGGGTAGGAACAGGGTTGCCAGTGGCTGCAGGAAAGTTGTCAGGGGGTTGCCACTGGCAGTGCTCCCCGCATGAGTTTTTGTCTTCCTTGGGCCTCAAGGGATGCCTTTGTCCTTCCTGGTTGTACGAGGCTTCTTGAGACTGTCATAGCAATTCCACCAAAGGTGGACATGAAGTTGATGAATTGCGTGCTTGGGGAGTCTTGCATTTCCTTCTGTTGTGAGATTGAGCCTCGGTTGTTGCTGTAGAGCACACCACTGATGTATTTCCCTCCTCTGAACCCACTCCTTCCTCATTAAAATTTGCGTCATTAGAATTAGCGCCATTGGAGTTCATGCCATTGGATTTGGCGTCATTGGAGTTTGTGTCAATAGAGTTTGTGTTGTCACCACTGGTGTCGCTTGAGTTCCTGCTAGACTGTGTCAATGCTTACTGGAAGTGCTGCTCCATATCTGAAAGCCTCTGGAATTTAGTTGCATTCATCATAAAGGCATGAAAGAGAACATGAAGCTCATTGAGAGAGCTAATATCCCCAGGGTAACAAAATTTGGAGAGTGGTAGTTCTTGCAGATGACACAGTACTTGGAAGTGATGTTGTCATTGAAATTAACATATTACTTCCATGAAATCTTCAGTGGAGCCGCTGCTTCCTCTGAAAAATGAATGATAAGTGATGGAGGCATTTGAAAAAGAGACAACTCACAGATTTTTGTTAAAATGAGCTCGCTGGTCTTCTTCTTCCACTCAAGGACCTCCTGTATGTGAGTCTTTGCCATACCTAGTAGAAACAATAGTCAACCTTCAAAACATTGCGCCAGCATTCACTGTACTACTTACCCTGTACACCAGCCACACTGTAGCCTTCAAGGCAAAGCACAACTTGATTAATGGAACTTCCAAAGCAAGCATTGAAGAAAGATGCAGCATGATCAGTTTGAAAGATGTGAGGTTGATTAAAATGGTCAACATCAGAATGGACAATGAACAGAATAATCTCCATCCCCATGCATGTGTAAAGGGCCTCCAACTATAAGTCAAGTGTCAGGGTTTGTTTTCATGGGCAAAAAATATGTACCTCACGATCCATGGACTCTAAGGTCTTTCTACTGTTGTGTAATGGGACATTGTGGACTGTGAGATCCTTCACTTCACATTGTTCACTGATCTTGAGCATTAAGTCATCCATAGCTAGCTCCTGCTCCTCCATGGTCATGCCTTTCCACTGGGTAGGAAGTTCAGCAATGAAGGTGCTAACTTTCTGCTTTCTTTTACCATTCTGTGCCAGTTCTAAGGACCAGATTGTTAGTTAGATGGTCAATCACGAGAAGGAATGTGTACCTTATTGTGTTCCTTCAGTTTTCCCAAAACAAAAGCATTCCATCAGTTGAGACCACACTTGTGAGATTTAAGATGTGAATGTTGCATGATCTCAGCATAGTAGTAATCCACATTGTGCTTTCCAAACCTTCGAAAAAGTTCTTCTGCTTTGTTGCAGTATCTTGATATCTGAGGGTCTTATATAAAAGCATGTAAGGAATGTAATGACACCACAATTACACTAGGATAAGACTTCTTGCTAGTCCTCGATTAACACGGTCTATGACTTTTCCAGTTTTTGTGGTAGATAATGTGTGAGTTCTTTGGAGGCCTGCTAAACTAATCAAGTGACTAACTTAGCTGGAGCTTTCTTCAGAAATCTGCTCTTGGAAGACTGAGCCTAGGGTAGACTGTCTAGGCTATGAACTGGGTGTACGTGGATAGATTTGTCAAGGAAAGATTCTTCTAGACAATAAACTGAGAGTGAAATAGATTGGCTTAGGAATGAACCTTCTAGGCAGTGGACTTGTGAACTTGAATAGATTGGCCTAGGAATGATCCTCCTAGGCACTAGAACTTGGGAACTTGGGTAGAGTTGTCTAGGAATGAACCTTCTAGACAATAGACTGGGATAGGATTCTCAAAGTTATGAGAATAGAATACGTGGACCAGGATATGTGCTGGTCAGAGAGATATGAACTGGAGAGATGTGGTCTCTGATATAACTGACTATCTTTCTAGGTATATTGTATACCTAACTCTGAAAATAGTATGACTGTGTGATTGGTCTCAAGGGAATTCATTACCCTGCACTTGGTTTAACAATGCTTCAAAGTGACTAACTTTGCAAGCCTTGAGAAATATTACTCCTGAAATATAGTGACAAGTGGGAGATCCTATTTTTTGGGAGGAGAATGGGCTCTCCTTTCATACATGTAGCATGGGAAAATAGTTATGTAAGCTAAATATAGAGAGAACCAATCAAAATATTCATCCAAACTCAAAAGGATAGGAATAAAATGAAAAGGTGGAGCCATGACATCATCTATGACATCATAGTGGAGCAGAACATTCTATAACATTCTATTCTATGGAGCAGAATGTTCTAGAAGTGAAACAGAACTGTCCAGAATGAAGTGATATCATTATGACATCATCATTATATCATACCCTGTAGGTACAATTTTATGAAGTGTTGGGGGTATCAAGGCATGCTAATAGTAAGAAATAGTAGGAGAAAAATGGAGAAGAAGAGACAAGAATAATAGTACAATAAAAATAGGTAAAACATAGGTTGTTTTTGGTAGGTTTTTTGTAGGCTTTGAACTTTTTTCTATGGTTTTCTCTAGCCAAAATGAATAGGCCAAAGGTAAGGCTATACCTAAACCTTCAATCTTCTTCTCACATCAACTAGGTCATCATGTGATTCCCATCTCACATATGACTTTTCTTCAAACAATGCAGATTTGTGAATCAGCAGAAATGTCTGGAAGTGTTTTGAACCAAGGTATGGTACCAAGGTATGGGTTGACTAGTATGAGGGCTAAGCTAACAGACATGGTCTTTTGTGGGTCACCTAGCAGTCATGTCCATGCATTATTCTCATATCATGCAGGACAGCAGATGGTTTCCCTGGCCTCTATGAGGGCATCATTATATTCTATGTGATGTTCCTCTTGTTTTTTCATCAGGACTGCCTTTTGAGCCATGTTAAGTTTATAGTATGCCTTTGTGTGTGTGCGCCATGAAGTATGTGGTTTGAATGTCTGTAACTTGCACATAGCCAATGAATACCAAATGTCACCTTCACTGTTTGCAGTTGGATGTTTCACGGTGGGTCTGAGTATGAGCAAGTGCAAGTCAGAGCACACTACATGAAGAAAAGCTAAGTAACATGATATTTTATACACAAACACATGACTTTCACAACCAATTAAGTATTGATGGTATTGTCATCACTAGTGTTGATCAAAGACCAAAGGAAAAATACCTCAGTGGTAGGCATTCCATGACAAGATAGTACATCAACAAACTCAGTACAAGTAGTCATGGTGTCAAGGGAGTATGCTATCACAAGAACTACACAGGGAGTGTACCCATGAGTCTGTAAGTAATGATCAGCGAGCTCTCCAAATGATGGAAGTGGAGTGTCATCAAATGAGGGTTCATCAAGACTGTGTTGAATGCCCAAAATCTCTCATACATGTTGGTAGACTTGCTGATGACCTAGCTGTTGACTTTGTCTCTGACCTGGTACTCACCAAGCATGAGCAACACCTGAGCAAAAGCATGAAGGCATCTGGACTTGCTCCATTGTTACAGCACCCATGCAAGAGCATGAAGGCATCTGACATTCAGCCCTTAAATAACAAAGATTAGAAGGAATAGTGTATATATGTTGAATCTCACCAAGTTAAATAGATACTAGATTTATGGCCCACCACAACAGTGTAAAACCTTCTCATCTGACCATGAAAAAGTTCTCAAACACTCTTAGACACATAGTATGCACAAGCAACGTGGATTGGTAGTGTTGAGTCTTTAAACTGGCTTGTGATGGGCTGAAGGCATGAATAGATGGTGTGTGCTTCCTTCTTGAGTCCGTCTTGATGGGAATTGGAAAAGATGGGCTTCTAAACCCACAGGTGATAAATGGCCTTGTCAGTTGGTGTTAAAAGATGTGAATGTTGATTCACAAAAAAGCCCACTGTTCATCATAGATCCCTGATGCCCTTCCTCTAATTATCGCCCACATAGAGCTCTGCAAGTGCACAAAATAGATTTGAGAGTCTGCGGTTGGTGAGATCTTGAGAGTTTGCAAGAGAGATGGTGATATGGATGCTGATTGACACTGATTGATTGGTAATTGATTCAATGCTTCAATGCATAAACACACACACAAATCTTGGCCACATGAATTTGCAACAACTGATACTTTATTGATTAATCTTTTGAGGCTCCAGTGCATTCATTGAATTAAAATGTCTGTAAAACAAAATTATGTTAAGTATAGCTAAGTCTGAGATATGTTCTACAACAGTTCCTATATCTGTGCAGAGGTCATCCTCCTCCAATGAATCAGCTTCATTATTGCTGTGAGGTTCATTCAAGTCGTCATGAGGTTCAAGGCCATCATTCACAGGGTCCTCCTCTGCAACCGCACCTTCTCTGATGCCAGGGGAGGGGTTTCCAGTGAAACCAGGAAGAGAATAGACTTGAGTGATGCATACAAGAAGTTGACCATTAACAAGAGTGCAGATCTTAGCAGTCTCCTGCACTGCTACAAGCAAAAGTGATCCTGCAGCCTCCAACTCCCCAATAACCTTTTTGAAGTGGTGCTGTTCATCCAGGATGGCAGAATGGAGTCTTTGGATTTCTACATTGCAGCGGAGAACTTTTTCATGCACTCATTGAATGTGTTGGTGTTGGTGCATGGTCTTGTGCATAGCTGGCTTCACCCATGGTTTGTCACAAATATATTGACGTGTGTTGCACAGGAGAGTAAATTCATCAAGGAACTGGTAGTATGAGACTTTGGACCATTCAAGTGTAGGTCACGGAGGTTCCAACTTTGCAGCAGCCTCATTGTATTTCTTAATGGCATTTTGGATAGCTTGCCAATGTGTTTGAAGGGACTTTGAGATTTGTATCTGCATTTTATATGCTGTAGATTATGTTAATAAATAATTTGTAAATCATGCTACAACTTACCTGTTTGTGTGACATTGAGACACTATAGTTCAAACAGTCATTGTACCACAAGCCATTGCAGACTGTCTAGAGTGCGGTGATATTCCCATGTTGTTATATACTTCATAGCAGCTTGATATTCTGGCAAAAGGGTTCCCAGTGTTGGCTTATGCCCATATTAACCTCCATTGCAAGAACTTCATGTTGCACTTATCGAGCTTCTCAGAAATGTAGTGCCATTGAGTTTTGAGTTTGCGTGTTATGAACTGGGGTGGCGTCACCAGTGACAGTGATAAGACACAGCCAGTCTGCTGGGAGGTTCGACTATATTAAAAGAGAATGAGGACTGCTACAAGGAAGTGTTCTGAGTAGGATCAAGGGTTCGATTGAAGAGTCGCGACTCTAAGATGATCAGTAGAATAGAGTCTAAGGCTAAGGAGTGCTTAGAATTAGAGACAATTCAGATGACTTAGGTTGGAGACCTAAGCGAAGATATTCCAGGTAAAACCCAGTAAGATTAAAGTAAAGTACACAAGTGTAATACAACATGCTTAAATAAGCCAATATGTGCGCACAGACCAAGAGAGACATGAGAATGTAAGTGCGTATCCAAAGAAGGAAGGCAACTATGGTACAGATGCATTGAGCATATGAGTCGAGATAATGTTACATAATATACAAGGTAAAGAGGAGAGGAAAATAAATAGGGGCATGTACAATTGTAACATTACCCCTGTTTTACACGTAAAGTTACCGCACTTTACTTATTCTGGAGCATTCTCATAGTAGATTGGATCATCGCTGAACTCGTAGTCTTCATCAAGAACACCACTCATCATATATGCAGCTTCTTCGGCACCAGCTCGTCGTTTAGAGTCTCATGAAGCTGTCATTCCCAAGAACGAAGTGCGTCATAGAATCCGTTATCCTTCCAAGTTAGTGTGAAGGGGGGAGTTCCAACTTGTTGGGGACAGTAGATGGATAAGTGGGTTGGCGACCAATACCAACAAACCCCACACTGGTACTCGCACAATTAATTCTTCTGACGATGCTCAAGTAATCTGCAGACTCAACATTTCATGTTTTCATCAGGGTTGGAATTCATTTTACGAAGTGGGGTTGGGGCAACGATGCAGCAATGAGGACTTGTAGATCATGCACGTTTCTTTCCACATTTGCGAGTAATACGTCTGAGGGCTTGTCCATTGCTAGAACAGATATCCTTGATTTGGTTGTCGTTAACAGTATACATGGAAGGTGCTGGTGTCACGACGGCTGCAGCTAGCAACTTGTCGGGATCTGAGGAGGTTGTGGGTCCTAAAGCTTCGACGAGGACGGGAATTGTAGAGTCGAAGACATGAGGGATGACCATAGGTGGATGGATATGAAGTTCTTTCAACTGATGACTGAGCGTGGTAACTCCAGCGAGCTTGTTATCTAGTTCTCCTGCTGCAAGATTCCCGAGCACGATAATCTCAGCAAGCTCGTTATGTAGTTCTTTGGTTACACCGCATTCTCGTGTGTGAGGAGCATTCAGTAAATGATGAGGAGGTTCTGTGTCCTCATCAAGCGTGGTGGTAGCATTGACTGGGGATGGTGTGTGTTGTGTTTTGTAATGATGGATGGCGTCAATTAAGCGAGCTACCAATCCTCTTGCTTTTCTGGAGTCGACCGTTGCTTCTTCAAGTTCTCCAATGATGGCGTCGGCTGTGTTATTGGCTTCCTGAACAGCAGCAAGTAAGCCAGTAAGGGCAGTGATATTAGAACGAGTGCCCAAATCACGGGTGGGAGGAGCAGGAATTGGGAGTGGATCTTTTTGCAGAGAGGGAGGTCTAGCCATGCCTGCTCGATGCTCGGCCACGATGTGAATAGCCGTTTCAATATCAGCCTTAAAAGAATTGGGAAGGAGAAGCAGCCTGTAAGCGTGAATGCGTTTCTGGCAGTGTAGGATTCATTGATGGATAGTATCATCTTGGATGTCATGGCATAGAGTTTCGATGAGGGCAGCTGTGCAGATGATATTGGTAAGGAGGATGGTAACAAACGCATCCTTGCCGGTAAGGATCTTTTCAATCTCAGTTGCATGTCCAGGGCAGAGGAGGGCGGCTTCGATGAAGGAGTTTCCATCAATGTTTCTGATGAGGTCGTCATATTGATTGGCGGTGGTGTAAGTTTCTTCAGTGACAGGGTGGATGTAAGCAGTAGGGAAGGAAGTGGTTGCGGAGGAAGTCATATTGAATATTATGTGGGGCTCGTTCAAATTCAAAGGGCGTGTCATTTCTTATAAGGATTCAAAATTCATGTGGAATTTGCTAAGTTCTTTTCTGGGATCCATTCATTATCTCCTGATGAATATCCTTTCCAGGAGACTGTTACGAACTGGGGTGGCATCTCCAGCGACAGTGATAAGACACAGATGGTCTGCTGGGAGATTCAACTATGTTCAAAAGAGAACAAGGTTATTACGAGGGTTCGGTCGAAGAGTCGCAACTCTAAGACGATCAACAGAATAGAGACTAAGGCTAAGGAGTGCTTAGACTTAGAGACGATTCAGACGACTTAGGTTGGAGACCTAAGCGAAGGATATTCCAGGTAAAACCCAGTAAGATTAAAGTAAAGTATACAAGTGTAATACAATGTGCTTAAATAAGTCAATATGTGCGCACAGACCAAGAGAGATGTGAGAACGTAAGTGCGTATCCAAAGAAGGAAGGCAACTATAGTACAGATGCATTGAGCATATGAGTCAGAGTCATGTTATGTAATATACGGGAGACAAAGAGAAAATGAATAGGGGCACGTACGACTGTAACATTACCCCCTTTTTACACGGAAAGTCACCAACTTTCATATATCGCGATTGGCATCATAGACGGGATCATAGTCGTCATAGTTAGCGATGTCTTCATCAGCAGTGCTTCCCCCTAGCATATAAGCTGCTTTTCTTCTGCTACAGTCCTCGCCGTTGACCTGCCTTTCTTCATCGACGATTAATAAGATACTGCTCCCACCTACGAAGTGCATCATAAAATCCATTGTCCTTCCAGTGAGTGTAAATGGGGGATTTCCAATACCTGAGGGCAATAAATAGATAGATGGGTAGGGGCGTGTCGCAGACAGATTTGACACTGGTATTCAGGGCAATTCTTTTGCCGATGTCCAACAATGCCGCAAAACCGACATTTCATATTTTCATCAGTGTTGGAGGTAGACATGCGTAATGGCAATGGTGAGATAATGGGTTTGGGGCTAGTGGATCTGGTGCGCTTCTTCCCTTTCCTCCATGTCATACGACTTAAGGCGAAGGCATTGTCGCGCCTGAGCTGCATCTGCTGTTCAGTGGTAAGGGTGTATGCTGATGTTGGGAGATCAGGAGTAGTTCCTCGTTCAGCAACTGTGAGAAGTTCGTCAGAGGAGGAAGGGGACGTTATGCTGAAGTCTTTTACTAGGACTGGCAAGGCAGGGTCCATTGGACCGAATGATGCTGGGATGGACATGGGAGGGTGAATATGGAGGTCGCGAAGTCGAGGACCAAGTGTCACCAATTCAGTGACAGGGACCCTAATGTTTTCGCAGCTTCACACTGCTCTTCGTGCAAGGTTCGTATAACCATGCGGGTGATCATGGGAGACTATAACAGGGGGCATGAGGTTGGTCTTCAACAGGAGATGGAGTTCGTGGGGAAGCGAGGTCGCTTGATTTGCTGCAGATCAGTAATAGCTTCTTCGACTAAATTTCTGGCTGCTCTTGTTTCAACGACTGATTGCTGGATAGTTTCGACAACTGCGTTGGTGAGCTGTCCAATCTCCTGAACAGCAGTATATAAGCCAGCAAAGGCATCAATATTAGAATAAATGCGCAAAGAAGGGGGTGAAGGGACTGGAAGTGGGTCCATCTCTTTGCGGAGAGGGAGGTCGAGCAACACCTGCTCGCGTTCGGCCACGATGTGAATAGCTTCTTCAACATCCTTTTAAAAGAATGGGGAAGCAACAAGCTAAGACGAATGCTTTTGAGATGTAAGATGCGTGCATATGATTTCTGTATTCATTGATGATTCGATGAGGCGCGGTGCAGATAATGTTGACGAGAAGTAAAGCGGGAAGGCACCTCTTCTGGTGAGGATTCTTTCAATCTCGAGAGCATGTCCTTCGCATAGAAGGGCAGCTTCAATATAGGAGGTGTTGTCGATTTCAGTGGCAAGGGTTCCATAGTTTTCTGCGTCGGAATCAGAGTCATTGTTGGCAATAGTGACGGGGGTGATGTAGCAGTGGGAAAGGCATTTCGAAAGGTTTAGTTGATCAAGTGCTTGTGCGGTTTGATTGACTGAAGATAATCAGAGGGAGTGTTGCTTCTTATAAGCATTCAGGATTCGAGCGGAGTTCTTCAAGTTCTTTTCTGGGAGCCATTCGTTATCTCCCGATGAATATCCTTTCCAGGAAACAAGATAGCGTCGGCGAATGCCGGTTCCTTTGTGAGAAAGAATTGCTTCTACTTCGTATTCTTCTTCTTCTTCAATAATATCAGGGGTGGTTCGGGGAAGTTCGGGCCATGTACGTCTGTTTCGCTATAGGATGATAAGACGGAAGTATGGAAAGTGGGATGAATTTCCATTGTGGAGGGAGTTTGAGTGTAAATGTGATGGGGATAAGACATCGATGATCGGGAAAGGTCCGTATCGTTTCGGTGCAAGTTTCCGCGATGGGAGTTTGAGTCTAAGATTAGTAGCAGATAGCCAGACCTTATCTCCGATCTTCCATGGGGTGTACTTCTCTCCTCGGATCGTTCGGCCATTGTTTGCATTGCAATGTTATGGCAGGTGATTGCTTCTTCTCTTATCTTCTGCAGGGATCGTACTCGATCTTCTGCTGCGGGACAGATGAGTCAGGGATCAGGTGAGGGATAGTGCTGGTTCATATCCCATCATCAGATAAAAGGTGATGCATTCCTTGCATCGTGTTTTCGGTGGTTGTGGACAAATTCGGCGATTGGTAGGTGTTCTATCCAATCTTCAGGGTTATTGCGGCAATAGATGTGAGGTACGTTTCTAGCTCTTGATTGAGTCTCAGTTTGACCATCAGTCTGAGGGTGATAAGCCGTAGATGGGGCGATGACATAGTCGAGAAGTCGGGCAAGCTCCTTGGAGAAGTGAGATAGGAATTGCGGGCCACGATCAGAGATGACTTTGTCATGGAGTCCAAATCGACAATAAACGTGTTTCAAGAATAATTTGGCAATGCCTTCGGAAGTGATGGTTTCCAGACAAGGGATAATAATTACCCCCTTCATAAGGCCATGGTCTACCATGACCATGATACTGTCAAAGCTGCCAGAGATGGGGAGGTCAGTGATAAGATCAACTGAGACCTGAGAAAAAGGGCGAGTCGCAGAGGAGGGGATCGGGGTAAGCGGAGGTCGAACAGGATGTGTATCCGCTTTCATTTGCTGACAGAGGGCGCAACCCTCGATGTATTTCTGAATATAAGAGCCCATAGTGGGTGTTACAATCGTACGTGCCCCTATTCATTTTCCCTTTGTTTCCTTACTTGTATATCATGTCACATGACTCTGACTCATATGCTCAACACATCTGTACAATACATGCCTTCCTTATTAGGATACGCAGTTACGTTCTCACGGTTACTTGGTCTGTGCGCACATATTGGCCTATTTAAGCACAGTGTACTTGTAGTAGATTCCTTACTTTAATCTTACTGGGTTTTACCTGGAATCTCCTTCGCTTAGGTCTCCAACCTAAGTCGTCTTGAATCGTCTCTAAGTCTAAGCACTCCTTAGCCTTAGTCTCTATTCTCGTAGAACCTCTTTAACTTGTTATTGAGGCCGAACCCTTGATCGTACTCGGAACGCGTTCCTTGTACTTTCACCTTGTCCTCTTCTGGACATTGTAGGAACTCCCAGCAGACCGGCTGTGTCTTTTCACTGTCGCTGGTGACACCACCCCAGTTCATAACAGTGGGCCACCAAGCTTCCCGTTTGACGAGTTCTTCCATTTTGAATCTACCGGGGTGTCCCGCGGTAGGATGATCATGATACCATTTCAAGATATCAGGGAGATGTGCTGGTGGAATGTAGGCATGATTCTTAAAATAGAGGACATTCTACTCAATCTTCCAGTCAGAGAGTCCCGATTTCATAGGGGGAAGGCATACACCATCCAGAGCGTCAGATGCTGTTTTGAAGACGGGGTCGTCAAGAGGGTCAGAGAATGACAGGACATCCTTTAGGTTGGTATCAATAAGACGAACGAATAGAGCATCAGGGAGGAGAGTCTGATCTTCGTTATCGTCTTTGCTGGAGTCAAAGTCGGGCCGATGAGAGAGGGCATCGGGTACTGCCAATTTGGTACCTGCAACGTGATGCAGTTCAATGTCGTAAATAGACAGAATCAGTTGCCAGCGTGCTTGGCGACGGGTAAGCTTCTGTGCACTTCTAAAGTATAGCAGATTCTTGTGGTCGGTGAACACTAGGACAGAGTGCGCATTTCCTTCAAGATAATGACGCCATTCATTCAATGCCCGGATCACGGCAAGGAGTTCCCGATCAAAGATCTGGTAATTGTGTTCTGCGGGGTTCAAAGACTGCAAGAGATATGCGCATGGGTGATAAACACCATTCTCATCAGTCTGTAAGAGAACTCCACCAGTTGCTACAAGCGAAGTGTCGGTAGCAATAGCAAATTGTCGAGAAGGATCAGGGTTACAAAGGACCGGTTGGGATGTGAAGCATTGTTTCAGTTTGTCGAAAGTATCCATACATTCGGTTGACCAGTCAAAGATCTTATCTTTCTTTGTTAATTTGATAAGGGGTCGGGCGATGTCGGAGTAGTGGGAAATGAACGTGCGGTAGAAGTTGCAAAAGCCAAGGAATGACCGTACTTCTTTTACAGATTTTGGTATTGGCCATTCAGCAATTCCCTTGGTCTTGGCGGTGTCCATAGCAACTTGTCCAGGGCGAATTATCATTCCGAGGTATTCCACTTCTTCTGCATCGAAGGTGCATTTCTCCGGTTTCAGGAACAAATGTTCCTTTCGTATCTTCATCAAAACCCATCTTGTCTGTTCGCGGTGTTCTGCCATAGTTGTGGAGAAAACGTCCATGTAGATAACCATCCATCCTTCATTGATTTCCTGCTGGAAGGTATGATTCATGTATGCTTGGAAAGTTGCCGGGGAATTGCAGAGGCCAAAGAACATGACATTTGGTTCAAAGAGGCCGAATTCCGTAGTAAAAGCCGCTTTCCAGCGATCGTCGGGATGAATACGAATGTTATTATAACTGGACCGAATATCCATTTTCGTAAAGAACTGTGTGTTGTGAAGGCGTGCAATGAGGGAAATAGGAAGTGGGAGCAGATAAGCATTCTTGATTGTCCAATCATTGATGTAGCGATAATCTTGACAGGGACGCAATTCTCCACTCTTCTTTCCCACAAAGAAGAAGCCACTAGCTTGGGGTGACTTCGATTCTGAGATGAAACCCTTTGCAACGTTTTCATCAATAAACGTTTTGACGGCAGCGCATTCTTTTTCCGATAGTGGGTAAACCTTAGACGTGCAGGGAATAAAACCGGGTTTAGTATCGATCCGATGATCAATACCAGGGCATTCAGGAGGTAGTTTGTTCAGTCCATCTTTAGCAAAGACATCTGCAAAGTCGTGCAAATATTCCAGGACCAATTCGTCAAAGGATTTCCTTTTCTTCTCCTTCTCATCCATAGCGAATTCCTGAGCTTTATTGCTGTATTTTAGAGGAGGAAGGGAGATTGTGGAGTAGTTGGGGAGTTGTTCGAGTCAGGAAGTCCCGTCACGTGTGAGGGTGTATCCATGGATACTTCTTTGATGATTCTCATGCTAACTCCATCGCGTTATATTCCACAAGGAATTCTCCATCTCCAAGTTCGTAAGAGGAAATTTCACGTACTTCTGGCACATGCCAGATGTCTTGCATGGTGTTGAATTGGTCATCATTCTCTGTTGGGATCAACGAGGGCACAGGTTCTTCAGTGATGTTTTTGGACATTGGTTCTTCTTCGTCGGGGATTTCTTCAATTGAGGCTGAAGGGGTAGTTTGAAGAGTTTTCGGAGGAACGTAGAACCTAGATAGTTTCAGTACGTTTGTATCTCGTCCAGGGATTTCTTCTTTTGCTTTTCTTTTCCCATGCTTCTGTTCTTCTATTGGCCGCTGCTCAATAGGTTCTGGTCCGGCCCGATGCTCGGGCTCGGAGTCGTTCTTGTATTTCTCTATGCCGGGAATTGGTGATACTGCTCGCAGCAGTTGTACACAGGGGGTGGAGTTTATAGTATGTGGCATTCGTACTTCATATTCCGGATTTTTTGGAACATCAGGAATGTTAATAAAAGGGGCGACAAGGGGTTTCGGAAGTTGTGAATTTTGCCATTTCTTGGGATGACAATGGAAAACTGGGGGTAGTTCATTCTTCTTCCGATCTGTATCAAGTCGATTTCAATTTTGTCAGACTTCATCGTTCGAGGGAGGATGAGTGTTTTGGCAGCCCAATCTATACTTGGGTTCATGGCACGTAACCACGGGATTCCCAGGAGAATTTGATCTTCCGTCCGAGTTTAGTGATATTGAATTTCCATACATGGTCCAATCATCGATTTTTACCACTAAAAGACAGTAATGTGTGATTGGTCCTCCTTTGATAAGAGTTCCATCTGCCGTAGTAACTCGAAATGGTTTGTTAAGCTTTTGTTGTGTGATTTGATGGATTTCACAAACTCCTCAGAAATGAATGTTCCTGCTGCGCCAGAATCGATAACAGCGGTAGTGTCGACGGATTTTAAGATGTATGGAGTGAAGGGTGATAGGGACACGAAGTTCTTTTTTTCACCTATAGCACGTACAAGTCTTAGTAATACATTGGGAGAAACATATGTTAATCCTTGTTTCTCCAATTTAAAAATCCTCTATAATCTGCCTCACGTTTCTTCATCTTCTTCGTCTTTGACTTTGGTTTGTCGGAGTGGAGTCTTCTTCTTTCTTTCAGGACAGTTATGAATATGGTGTCCGGTCTTCTTGCATCCGAAGCATTGTCCTTTTTTCATACATTCGGATCTCTCCATATCGGAGATTCGATCTACTACCATTGCGTTTGAATCACGACTGGGTGTGTAACGCACATTTCCATAGTTCTTCTTCTTCTGCGGAGCATGATGTGCTCGTAACGCTAGAAGGCATGGTGGGAGTTGTCAATGGAAATGCATTGCAATACAAGTTGCGGAATATCTCTGAGACATCACCTGGCGCGAAGAGCTTGTTAGGATACCTAGGTTGAGGCCGTCTTGGAAGAATGAATCTTTGTTGCATTGTCGGTGATGTGGGCCTTGGCTGCAAGTGCCTCGAAGTCAGCGATATAGGTATGGAGATCGCTGCTTCCTTGTTTGAGGTCCCTGAGCTTTGTTAATGCAGTCCCTCTGGTATCCACTGGTTCGAAAGCTTCATTGAAGCTTTTCATAAAATCCTTCAATGTCCCGTAACCAACCTTTTGTCCAGAGGTATCGGTTGACTGAGCGTTGACTGTAACAGAGACAAAGATAGCGTTGGCGATTGCCGGTTCCTTTATGGGAAAGAATTGCTTCTACTTCGTATTCTTCTTCTTCTTCAATGATGTCAGGTGGTGGTTCAAGGAAGTTCGGACCATGTACATCATTTTTGCTATAGGATGATAACACAGAAGCATGGAAGGTGGGGTGAATCTTCCATTGCGGAGGAAGTTTGAGCGTGAATGTGATAGGTGATAAGACATTGGTGATCGGGAAAGGTCCGTATCACTTTGGTGTAAGCTTTCGCGATGGGAGTTTGAGTCTAAGATTAGCGGCAGATAGCCAAACCTTATCTCCAATCTTGCATGGTTGGTACTTATCTCCTCGGGATCGTTCTGCCATTGTTTGCATAGCAATGTTATGGCATGCGATGGCTTATTTTCGGATCTTCTGCAGGGATTGAACTCAATCTTCTGCTGCTGGTATGGTAGAATCAGGGATTAAATGGGAATGGCATGGGGTTCATATCCCATCATGAGAAAGAATGGTGAGGCGTTTCAGGCATTGTGTTTTTGATGATTGTGAATGAATTCAGTGATAGGGAGGTGTTCTATCCATTCTTCAGGATTGTTGCGGCAGTAGATACGCAAATAGGTTTCTAATTCTTGGTTTAATCGTTTGGTTTGTCCGTTGGTCTGAGGATGATAGGCGGTAGATGGAGCGATGGTATAATCAAGGAGTCGTGCAAGTTCTTTTGAGAATCTTGATAGAAACTGCGGTCCTCAATCTGATATGACTTTGTTGTGGAGACCAAACCGTTGATAGACATGTTTCAAAAATAGCTTTGCTACACCTTCAGAGGTTACTGTTTTAAGGCAAGGGATAATAATTACCCCTTTCATAAGGGCCATGGTCCACCACAACCATGATACTATCAATGCCCCCTGAAATGGGGAGATCAGTGATCAAATCAACAGAGATTTGCGAGAAGGGGCGGGTAGCGGAGGAAGGAATGGTGTTAAGACCATACTCAAGGGGTGAAAGATCTGAAGGGCTTTGGCCTCAGTTCATGCACTGTGCCCCTTGTCCGAGTAATGCCCCTTATTTCAGAGAGGAGATATATGTCCGAAGATCCAGAAGGAGTTGCATAGCGGATCCGGACATCTGAAGGTATCGGATATGGTACGTCCGAAGGTTATCCAGAGCGCAGGGATGGAAAGAGGACTAAGGCTGGCTTCGGAATGGATTCCTGACTAGAAACTGACAGAGGTAGACTATCTGAAGATAGAGTCGGAGATATAGACTATAGGAATCAATCCCAAGTCTCGGAAGATGACTTTGAGTGGAAAGTGACTCAAGTCCGAAGGAAGTGGAATGAGCAGAATCTAAGATGATATTTGAACTAAGGTTCTACGGAGATCTACAAGTGGTTTATATACAGTAAGTATCTAAGTCAGATAATCAACAAGTCCGGGACCGAGGGCTATGTACAAAGTGTAACGGAAGTCTATTAGTTAATGCGCAGTGGATCAGTAAGCACGAGTCGGAAATGAAACACAGGTAATGGATCAGTGACACAGGAAGGAATTATACACAGCAGGAGTACCGGAAACAGGATGAGTGACGAAAGGAGATAGACGCAGTTATACACAAGGGAGATAGAGTGCGAGAAGTGAGCACACTTGGATGAGCGATCCGGACAGGATCTGTGGACTGGACGGAAATAGAATCAATCAGATCTGATCGGATATGGTTGGATCTGGGATCAGAAGTATGGTATATGACAAATGAGGACAAGTGGAGGTCGGACCGGATGAGTATCAGATTTCATCTGCTGACAAAGGGCGCAAGCCTTGACATATTTACAGATATAGGTACCAATAGAAGGCCACCAGGCTTCCTGTTTAACAAGTTCTTCAGTTTTGAAATGGCCAGGATGACCAGCAGTGATATGATCATGATAGCGAGCGATGGTAGCGGCACGATGAATGGGAGGAATGTAAGCACAGTTCTTGAAATAGAGCACATTGTTTTCAATCTTCCAATTGGACAATGCCGACTTCATGGGAGGAAGACAGACACCATCTAGTGCATCTGACGCTGTTTTGAATACAGGGTCGTCCAAAGGGTCGGAAGTAGCCAATACATCAAGTAGATCATTATCAATGAGTCAGACGAACAGGGAATCAGGGAGAAGCACAGTGTCTTCATTATCATGAGAACCATCATCATGATCTGGGTGATGTGAGAGAGCATCTGGAGCAGCTAGTTTAGTGCCTGCAACATGATGTAGTTCAATGTTGAAGAGTGACAATGTCAATTGCCAGCGAGCTTGTCATTGAGTTAACTTTTGTGCGGTACAGAAGTACAGAAGGTTCTTGTGATCAGTGAAGACAATGACAGTATGGGCACTCCCTTCAAGATAGTAACACCATTCGTTTAAGGCGTGGACAACTGCAAGTAACTCCCGATCGAAAATCTGATAGTTGCGCTCTGCTGGATTTAGCGACTGAGATAGGTAGGCGCATGAGTGATAAATGCTGTTTTCATTGGTTTGCAATAGGACGCCTCTGGTTGCTACAAGAGAGGCATCGGTTGCAACCGCAAATTGCCGGGATGGATCTGGATTGCGAAGTACTGGTTGTTTTATAAAGCGTTCTTTGAGATCTTGGAAGGTATCCTGACATTGAGTTGTCCAGAGGAAAGAAGTATCCTTCTTTGTTAGATCGATGAGGGGTCATGCAATATTGGAGTAATGGGAGATAAATGTGCGGTAGAAGTTGCAGAATCCTAAAAATGACCAAACATCTCTTATGCTTTTTGGAACAGGCCATTTGGCAATCCCTTTTGTCTTGGCAGTATCCATAGCAATCTGTCTGGGCCGAATGATCATTCCAAGGTATTCCACTTCATCAGCATCGAAGGTACACTTTTCTGGTTTCAGGAAAAGATGTTCGTTCCATATCTTCATCAGTACTCGTCTGGTATGTTTGCGATGTTCCTCCATGGTTGTCGAGAAAATGAGGATATCGTCCATATAGATAACCATCCATCCTTCATTGATCTTCTGCTGGAAGGTGCAATTCATGTATGCTTGAAACATGGCCGGTGAATTACATAACCCAAAGAACATGATGTTAGGTTCGTAGAGGCCGAATTCCATTGTGAATGCAGCTTTCCATTGATCCTCAGGATGAATGTGGATATTGTTGTATCCTGACCGTATATCCATTTTCGTGAAGAATTGTGCGTTGTGAAGCCGTGCTACAAGAGATACTGGTAAAGGAAGTGGATACACGTTTTTGACCATCCAATCATTGATGTAATGATAGTCTTGGCAAGGGTGAAGTTCCCCGCTCTTCTTTCCAATGAAGAAGAATCCACTAGCTTGGGGTGATTTTGATTCAGAAATGAATCCCTTAGCAATGTTTTCATCAATGAACACTTTTACCGAAGTTCGTTCTTTTTCTGACAGCAGGTAAACCTTAGACGTTTGGGGAATAAAACCGGGTTTGGTATCGATGCGGTGGTCAATACTGGGTTGTTCTGGGGGAAGTTTATTAAGTCCGTCTTTCACAAAGACGTCAGCGAAGTCATGGAGGTAGGATGGTATGAGTTCTTCGAATGATTTCTTTTTCTTTTCTTTTTCGTCAGTTGGAAATTCTTGCGCCTTGTTACTGTATTTTGGTGGAGGAAGGGAGATGGTGGAGGATTTCGGGAGTTGTTCAAGTTGGGAAGTTCCATCTTGAGTAAGGGGTGTATCCATGGATACTTCATTGATGATTCTCATGTGACTTCCGTCGATGTCATATTCAACCAGGAATTCTCCTTCTCCAAGTTCATAGGATGATACTTCTCGTACTTCGGGAACACTCCATACATCATGCATAGTATTAAATTGCTCATCTTCTTCGGCAGGCATGGTGGATGTCATGGTTCGTCCTGATCAGGGATTTCTTTGATGGAAGCAGAGGAGGTTAATGATTTGGGAGGTACAAAATATTTGGTTAACTTTGGAATATTGTGAGCTCGTCCTCCGAGATCTTCTTCAGTCTTCCGCTTTCCTTGTTGTTGTTCCTCGATTGGTTGTTGTTCAATGGGTTTTGATGGTGGCGGTCGAAATTCTGGTTCTAATTCATTCTTTCGTTTTTCTACACGAGGAATAGGTGATGGGGGATGCGGTGGTATTCTTACTCATGGAGAAGTTTCATCAATTATGAGTTTGTCAGGGATGTCAATGGTAGGAGCAACAACAGGTTGCAGAAGTTTCGAATTCTGCCATTTCTTGGTGAGGTAAGGTAAAGCGGAAGGTAATCCGTTCTTCTGTCGATCTGTATCCACATCTTGTTCAATTTCATCAGACTGTGTTGTTCTTGGAAGGGCAAGTGTTTCGGCAGCCCAATCTATACTTGGGTTCATGGCACGTAACCACGGGATTCCCAGGAGAATTTGATCTCTTTGCCCAAGTTTAGTGATATTGAACTTTCCATACATGGTTCGTTCATCAATCTTTACCACTAGAAGGCAATAATGCATGATTGGCCCTCCTTTGATGAGAGTTCCATCTGTGGTGGTAACTTGAAATGGTGTTTTGAGTTTTCGTTGTGTGATTTGATGGAGTTTCACAAACTCCTCGGAGATGAACGTTCCTGCTGTGCCAGAGTCGATAACGGCGGTAGTGTCAACAGATTTTAAGCGAGTACGCGAATGAAGGGTGATAGGAATACGAAGTTCTTTTCTTTCACCTACAGCACATACAAGTCTTAGTAATACATTTGGAGAAACATATGTCAAGTCTTTGTTTCTCCAAGTTAAAAATCCTCTACAATTTGTCTCACAGTTTTGTCTTCTTCATCTTGAACTTCTTTGACTTCTGTTTGATGGAGCGAAGTCTTCTTCTTCTTATCAGGGCAGTTACCAATATGGTGCCCTGTCTTTCTACATCCAAAGCATTGACCTTTTCTCATGCATTCAGATCTTTCCATATCGGAGATTTGATCTACGACCATTGTGTTTGAATCACAACTGGGTGTGTAACGCACATTTCCATAGTTCTTCTTCTTCTGCGGAGTGTGACGTGCTTGTAACGCCAGAAGGCATTGGTGGGAGTTGTCGATGGAGACACATTGTGATACAACCTTGCAGAATACATCTGAGACGTTGCCTGGTGCGAATAGTTTGGTCAAGATGCCTAAGTTAAGGCCATCTTGGAAGAATTGGATCTTTGTTGTGTCATTGGTAATATGGGCCTTAGCTGCAAGTGCCTCAAAGTCAGCAATGTAGGTTTGGAGATTGCCATTTCCTTGTTTAAGATCCCTGAGCTTCGTTAATGCGGTTCCTACGGAATCTACTGGTTCAAAAGCTTCATTGAAACTTTTCATGAAATCCTTCATCATCCCATAACCAACTTTTTGTCCAGAAGTGTCGGTGGATTGGGTGTGAACAAGAAATTGCTCTTTCCAAGATTTGGCATTCTTTTCAGTCATGAAGGACGTAATGAAAATGATCTTCTGCTTGTCGGTGGTATAGAACCTTTCATTGATGTTGAAGTATGAGTTGCAGGATAGAATGAATTCCAGGGAATTGTCACGATCTCCATCAAAAGTGGTTGGGAAACCAATTTTATATTCAAAATATTTGGTGGTGGCTGTAGTAGTCATGATAATGAATCGTCTGGTGAGTTATGCCTTCTCTGTGCCTACATGCGCGGTCTTGCTGTCCATTAGGGCTTTATCAGGGTTCGGGTGTTACTGACTTTGTTTCAACGGCACTAGTACCGCTACATATGACACTAGTCCCGGTGGCATCATCGCTGACCATGGCAACTTACCGCTGACTACGATGCTACATTCACTCACTGGTTTGACTTGGATTAAACTATACTAACAGGCATCCCCTTTAGGGTCGAACACTCTTGTTTGACAAGTGAAGCAGACTAGATGGAGTGCAAGGCCACACATACTAACTTAGGAAGTAGTCTATCTACAGCCCAGGTTAGGTTGTATCTTTACATTGGTCTACTGTCACACCCACAAATGAATTAATGCAAGGGCAGAGACTAGGACTCAAACTAGAAGTTATCACAAGAAAGAGAGAGGAGCAAGGACATCTTGGATTGCTACTATGTAGATACAAGAGGTTGAACTAAAGAACACTACAACGAAACTAGCTAACTATATACACATATTTGAAACTGAGATACAAGCTGAGTCTGAACTACTAGCCAATCATAAAATAGAAGTGAGAATCATACAATGTGATAATTGTGACATAGTGATGACATCATATTCTAGAAGGTTCTAAGATCATGTGATACTATCTTATCTTATCTTATCTGATAGTGTCATAGAAGATCTCTTCATCTTCATCAGGGAGTTTGGTTATAGAAGCAGATATAGGGATTTCAGTAGAGTTAGGGTTTGTCTTAGCACTGGGTCTAGATGCTTTAGGAAAATTGAGGAAAGAATAATGATTTGTATTTGGAATTCGTGACATCTACTCGTCTTTATGAGGAGCATGCTGACCTTCTGCCTGATGGTCATTGGGTTTGGGCTGATAGTGCATATCCATTAGAGCCATGATGCATTGCCCCTTTTAAGAAGCCTCACAATGGGAGGTTGACAAAGGACCAGAAGACATTTAATTATCACCTCTCTAAGGTTTTTTATTTATTCATTTAGTTTTCAATGAATCAAAATTTTTTTAGATCCGTGTTCATGTTGAACACATATTTGCTATTTTAAAGGGACAGTTCCAGTCACTTTGAGAGCTCATGTTCAGGATCCAGGCTGAGAAAGACCTTGATTTTGCTGTGCAGTGGATCAAGTGCTTCATCATCCTGCACAATATGATCATTCACTTTGAAATTGAGCATCACAAGAAGGATGGAACTTATAAGAGTTCTTTAAAGTGGGCTTGTAAAGAAGGATTTTTTTGACCAAGAGATTGAGGGTCCAGATGGTGAAGAGGTGGTTGGTGACAGGACTTATGAGGGCACTCCAGGTTAAGCTGCTCATGCAAGGCTGATGAACATGCTCTTTGACAGTCCTCACTTAGATGCACAACATAGGGAAGGATGATTATTGATTGGACATGTACTACTACCAAAGCACCTGTACAACAAATGTATGTAGCTATGTAACATCAATCAAGAAAGTACCAGCAACTACAAAACTATAAACATATGCACTGAAAACAAAAACATAGCAAACATAAGACAGTAAGATGGCAAGATGACAACAACAAGACACAGCAATGAGACAACAACAATGAGGATGACAACAAGATGACAACAAGATGACAACAAGACACAAACAAGACAACAACAAGACAACAAGACAACAAGACAACAAGACAACAAGATAACGGCAAGATGAGACAGTAGGGACAAGACGACAACAAGAAAAAAATAAGACTCACCCAGCTCCTCCATCTGAGGCCTTGCTGGCCTGCATCATTTGATGGAACTGGATTTTGAGCTGAAGAGTCTCTGCTTCTTTCTCCAGCACCAATGAATGGGCTTCATGGACCCAAATATCTGTCTCATGAAGTCAGATTTCCATGTCTTTGGTCTCCTACAAACACTGATAATTTACAGTGGCTTGGGAGGTCTCATGCTCATGGGTGGTGCGAAGCCACTTGTACTTCTTCATGTCACGATAATGCTTGCTCTTCAACTCAAGCTTGGTGTTAAGACCGTACTCAAAGGGTAAGAGATCTGAAGGGCTTTGGCCTCAGTTCGTGCACTGTGCCCCTTTTCCGAGTAATGCCCCTTATTTTAGAGGGTAGGTATACATTCGGGAATCCGGAAGTGATTGTGTGACAGATCCGGATGTCCAAAGGTATCGGATATGATGCATCTGAAGGTTATCCGGAGTGTGGAGATGATATGAGGAATAAGACTAGTCTCAGAACAAGTCCTTAACTGAAAACTAACAGAGGTAGACTACCCGAAGGTAGAGTCGGAGATGCAGACTTATAGGAATCAATCCTAAGTCTCGGAAGATGACCAGAGTTGGAAGTAACTCAAGTCTGAGGAATAGATTGAGCAGAATCTAAGATGATATTCGAACTAAGGTTCTGCAGAGATTTACAAGTGGTTTATATACTGTAAGTAACTAGCACGGATAATCAACAAGTCCAGGACCAAGGGCTATGTACAATGTATAACAGAAGTCTATTAGTTAATGCACAGCAGATCAGTAAGCATGAGTCGGAAATAAGACACAGGTAATGGATCAATAAGCAGGAAGGAAATATACACAGCTGGAATACCGGAGACAGGAGGATTGCCGAAAGGAGGTAGATGCAGATGTCCACAAGGGAGTTAGAGTGCGAGAGAGAGGGACTTTCGGATGGGTGATCCAGACAGGATCTGTGGACCAGACAGAAGTAGGATCGATTAGATCTGATCAGATCTGAGATCAGAAGTATGGTATATGACACTTGGCAAGGAACCATTGGTGTTTACTATCATGGCGTGACATGGCATCAGAGTGCATACTATGAATTTTATCCTTCACCTGTTCTACTTGGTCCACCACATCTGACTTCACCTTCTTCTTGGAGCTGCCGGTGCTCATTGGAAGTGAGGTCTGCGGGGCTGGGGACATGAAAAAATCCAAAGAAGTAGTATTACATGTTGTCGACGAGGGTGTTGACAGGCTCCTCGACATTTGTCATCCCCCTATGGCTCAATGGCTTCTGCATGCCAAATGCTGAGCAGCTATTGTAGGAAGACATTGATGACTTTGCCGGCATATAGGAATGTCAGGAGGGGGTGATGGTGTTGAAGGGAGCTGGCATTTTTTCCCTGCAATATGGGGAGGGCTATCATCCTCGTCAACCATCATCTCATCACCTTCAAGGTGATGAGAGTTATCGTCGAAGTCATAGTCATAGTCATAGTCCTGTGCCAGAAGACCAGGAAGGTGTGTTTGAGTGGAGGTATTATAAATGGGGGTATGGGGGGTAATCAGGGAGCAGTGGCAGGAGCAGGGGCAACAGCAGTGGCAGGTGGTGGGAGGTATCCACCAGCAACTGCAATTGCGTTGTAAGGTACATGGGGGCTGATATTGCTGGCTGTATTGCGAGGGAAGAGTGCTGGAAGAAGATGGATATGTGGGAGTGGGAGAGGGCCATTGATGGGTGGGGGTGGTGCCAGAGTGTGTGGGGTGACTAGAGCTACTATGTGCTTGAACAATTGAGTATAGGGCACCGGCATGATCAACACCCAGTTTTGATGAGTATGTTTTTGCTGCCATGGACGGATTAGAGTGCCAGATTGCATCTAATTCCGTGTACCATGGCAGATCCAAAAGTGCAGCATCTTGAAGAATTAATCAACCAATGACAAAAAAATTGAAACTAGAGACTCACCTAAGAGATTTTTTACCTGGGTCTCATCAGTTTGCATTACACCAGCTCCAGTACTGTTGAATGTCGCTTTAAGTCGCTTGTATTTGGTCCTAAGACTGCAAAAATTTTAGTACTTTTGTAAACAGAACAAAAAAAAACCAAAGAGACTCACATTCCAATGTGATTACAGACAGCATCATGGAATTTTGTTGGATTAGTAGAATATGCAGCACTGTACTTAGGGTGATCAGTGAATATGAGCCTGGCAAGAGTGCTATGGATCTGGCCCTTGTCTGAGCCCGATGGTCCATCATCAGAGGCAGTCATAGCCTTCTTCCTATTGGAGTAAAATAGGACCCTACAATCAGTGGGGTGAGTGGTGAGATAATTCACAAGGGTGTCAGTGAGAGTCTGATCACTTTGCCACTGAATCACAAGTTGGGGTCCAGGTGGCTCTGAAGGCTTGAGTGGTCCTCGAGAAGTGGATCCTTCATCATCCATTGCCCTCAAGCACAACAGAATAGTAGCTTTGAGGTGTGCAGCACAATGAGCATGTTGGTGAGTAAGAGGCATGGTGGTTTCAAGCTCTGCCATGCAATGCCAGCCTGACCTTGAATTCTAGGTCATTGGCTGAAAGAGTTGAAAGAGTTTAGCTGGTGTTTAAGTGAGTTTCAAAAGTTACTTTGAGTACCTGTTAAGACCATACTCAAAGGGTGAAAGATCTGAAGGGCTTTGGCCTCAGTTCGTGCACTGTGCCCCTTTCCTGAGTAATGCCCCTTATTTCAGAGAGGAGGTACATGTCCAAAGATCCGGAAGGAGTTGCATGACGGATCTGGACATTTGAAGGTATTGGATATGGTACATCCGAAGGTTATCCGAAGCGTAGGAATGGAATGAGGATTAAGACTAGCTTTGGAATGAATTCCTAACTAGAAACTAACAGAGATAGACTATCTGAAGATAGAGTCAGAGATATAGACTATAGGAATCAATCCCAAGTCTCAGAAGATGACTTAGAGTGGAAAGTGACTCAAGTCCAGAGGAAACAGAATGAGCAGAATCTAAGATGATATTTGAACTAAGGTTCTACAGAGATCTACAAGTGGTTTATATACTGTAAGTATCTAATACAGATAATCAACAAGTCCAGGACTGAGGGCTATGTAAATGGAAGTCTATTAGTTAATGTGCAGCGGATCAGTAAGCACGAATCAGAAATGAAACACAGGTAATGGATCAGTGACACAGGACGGAAGTATACACAGCCGGAATACCGGAAACAGGAGGAATGACGAAAGGAGATAGATGCAGATATACACAAGGGAGTTAGAGTGCGAGAAGTGGTCACATTCGGATGGGCGATCTGGACAGGATCTGTGGACCGGACAGAAATAGAATCGATCAGATCTGATCGGATATGGTCGGATCTGGGATCAGAAGTATGGTATATGACAGTACCACTAATTATGATGGAGTGCAATTATGAAATGATTTGAAATTTGACAATTGTGTGACAATTTCTGCTTACTTTGAACACCTCACAGTGCTGTGCAGCTGTCAGCTGCGAGAACAAATTTTCAATGTGATTCTCATTGAACTTATCTATGTATGCTAAGTACTACCTTATAGGTGAATATACTTGCAATTATTATATGAATTCTGTTTTGGACACACCAGCAACATGGACTACTCAAGATGCCACAACAAATGCAAAGGCAAGTGCAAGTACAAAATCTAATTATGTTTGCATTGCAGGTAAAGAAAAAATGAGCTCAAATCCGCCTGCATCACCAACAGAGGCCCAAAAATCTTACAGGGCATGAGTTCAACAGCTCAGATGGTGTTTATGAGAATGGAGACTCATCCTTTTCAGACTTGTACTGCATACAATGACATCTTGCTACCAATATTATTTCTCTAACATGTCTCATTCACAAAATGCGAGTGACATCAGCAACTTGAGCAACTTGAGTGCGACCATCAGTGAACCTGAATGTGTCATCAACTTCAATGAGGACTCATATGTATTTGGCCATGCAAAATGCTGCCGTATTCACTGCAACTTATGTGGGACAGGCTCGACAAACAATAGAGCAGCTAGCAACAAATCAATACAGATGGATCACAACTCCACCAAGCATGCACAAAATGGACACATCCAGGGTTCTAGACGCATTGCTAAGGAACGCTCACCGGACCAGTGGCGAAATCTCTGAGCATTATACTGCCTGTGCTATTTATGCTTGTTGCAGTGCTTTTGCTTTGGGGTTACCGAGTGGAATTTCGAATGCACAGCCATACTCTTTGTGGCCATCAAACAGAGCCCAATTGCAGAGTGCCCAGTGGTATTCTGTTTTCTTTGCCCCTCTAGAGTAAGCAACAAAACTGTTGCAATGTTTGCATGCTTTTGATTGTTCTTGTTATATTGTTTCAGGGATTGCTGCTATGGAAATGCCAAAGAGAGCAATATTGTAGCCTTACATCCTGGCTACAATAGTCGTCTCACATCAAAGGTGTGAAACAATTTCCTTAGAAGTATATAAGCAATATACTACAGGGTATGCATTGCAACAGTTTTGTTGCTGATATTCTTATATAAGAGATTCCTACCAATAGACATCAGTTATGTTATATAGCATGTTTTATGATGACATGTGACATCTAAAAGCATCAACATGATATAAACAAAGCCAAACATTGAACTTTTCCAACATTCACCATCATGAAAGCCCTCTCTGCTGAACAAACCAACCAAATCCTCTATCACCTTGATTTAAACCAATCTACAAGGGAAATCTCACATGCTACGGGTGTACACTATAGTACTATCAGCAGAATTCGCTCTACACTTCATCCTGACCTCCAAAAGTCCTCTGGTGGTCATCCTTCTATTCTTTCCTCCTCTGACATTCAACATGCTATTTGGTTAATCAGTTTTGGCAAAGCTGAAAATGCTACCCAAGTCACCAAAGCACTTCAAGAAATCAAGAACCATCCTATATCTTCTCAGACAACATGTCATTACTTGAAGAAATCTGGGACGAAGGCTACAGTCAAGCAAAAATGCCCTCTTCTCTCCAAGCATCATAGGCAAGCAAGACTAGACTTTGCCATCAGTCACCAACACTGGACTGTAGATGACTGGAAAAGAGTTATATGGTCAGATGAAACCAAAATTAATTGTTTTGGGTCAGATGGAAGGAAGTGGACTTGGAAAAAGGCAGAAGAGGGCCTAAGTGACAGGCTGGTAGAGGGAACAGTAAAGTTTGGAGGAGGTTCAGTGATGATGTGAAGCTGTATGACTTGGGAGGGTGTATGGTTGGCCTGCAAGATTGATGGTAGAATGGATGCTGACCTTTAAACTAGCATTTTGGAGGTTGAACTTCAACAAACCCTCAACTATTATGACAAATCTCCTGCAGACATTTTCTTTCAGCAAGACAATGACCCCAAGCACACCAGTAGGAAGGCCAAGCAGTGGTTTGAGAATCATGGATATGAGGTTATGATATGGCCTGCACAATCTCCTGACCTCAATCCAATTGGATATCTATGGTTTTTCCTGAAAAGGAGGCTTGCAGAGTATCCAACCCACCAAATGGGATAACAGAACTTTGGGAGCATATAGAGAAGGAATGGGAGCAGATTGATGCAGCCACATGTCACAATCTTATAGAAAGCATGCCAAGGAGGGTTGAGGCAGTGATTAAAGCAAAGGGAGGATACACTACCTACTAATAATTGACAGTATTTATATCTAGGATCCTCAGCAACAAAACTGTTGCAATGCATACCCTGTAGTATATTGTTTATACCCTTTTAGGAAAATTGTTTCGTGCCTTTAATGTGAGATGCCTATTGTAGTCAGGATGTAGGGCTACAATATTGCTCTCTTTGGCATTTCTATAGCAGCAATCCCTGAAAGGATATAGCAAGAACAATCAAATCATGCAAACATTGCAATGGTGTAAAGATACAATCTAGCCTGGGCTGTAGATAAACCACGGCCTAAGCTAGTATGCGAGTCTTGTGCTCTACCCAGTCTGCTTCACTTGCGAAGGCAAGAATGTTCGACCCTAAAGGGAATGCTAAGTTAATATAGTTCAATAATGTCCAACCTGTGGTGTGAAAATGCCATCGGAGGTAGCAAGATGCTAGCGGTGACCTCCAATCTGTGGAAAACTTGCGGTAAAACTAGCGGTAAGCATGGGAATGCAGTAGGCAAGCAGTAGCATGAACAGTAAAACTGCAGTAGTACGAGTGGTAAAACTGCGGTAAGCATGGTAACTTCTGCGGTAAAACAAGTGATAGTGTAGCGGTGAAGCATGAGAAAGTGGTAGTGCTGGCAGTGAAGCACAGGAAAGCGGTAAAGAGTGGTAGTGCGTGCAGCAGTAAAGCAATTCTTAAGGAGACAGTGACTTCAGTCAAGGACTTTATTCAGTAGAGACAGTAGTGGTGACTATTCATAAGTACTGTGTGTACTATAGGAGGGAAGTAAGGAATGAGTACAGGTACCTAGAAATTTTATACAAAAGAATAGCTACGGAAATGGAAGGGATAGGATAAACATGCAGCAGACATGTAATAAAACTGCGCTTCAGTTTGCAAAACATAATGTACCGGTGAGACTGGATGGACATTGGATGGACGGTGAATCTTGCTTGAGGATGCCAAATGGGTTCGTGGAGATTGCCAAAGATCACCGCTTCATGGGAAAGTTGCTGCAGTACAGCTGTTAAGCTGCAACAAGGCTTCCGGAGTGCAGAATGATACTGTTAGATAGGGGTAACGCAAGGTAAAACATCACTGCAAGGGACAGTGAAGCTGAGAGGTAAGGATAATGATAGCTGTTTGACACCTGTACGAAAATGTGCCATTTTGAGCTCAGCGTGAGTTTGTTCATCACAACAGTTTTGTTGCTTACTATAGTTGATGCATTCACACCTGGTTCAGGGTACAATCCCTTTCGAATGGTGTCATCAGATGTGACAGCACCAATCAGTAAACTGGTGAGTTCTTGCTGGCAATTATGCTGATTGCGGTGCATTTACATAGTCATATATTGCTTTATATTCCAATGTGATGAAAACCTTTCCTATATATTACAATAATATTACACATCAGCAAAAGACCCATAATTTTCGCTTGTTTGATGCTTACAGTGAGCTTACAACACTGCCAATGGGAGCAATGTGATTGGTGGAAAAGCAGTATAATATGGATTACAAACTACCTGCCATGACTATACTATATTTGTGTTGTCTCAGATAACTTTTTAACTTGTTTCAAGCAGGAGGTCTCTTTTAGATGTACTACTGGTCTTGTAAACACTGTCCAAAGGCCCTTCACATCTAAGGTCGTGACAACAAAAGGACAACCATTTGAGTTCATGGTTAAAACAGCACTCACCATTGCTATGTTCCTCATGCTGCTGATATCAAACACCTCTTCTCAGACATGGGTAGCACTCAGTCTTTGAAACATTGCAATTCCTTAGTAGACACATTTGAAGCACTGGCAAAGATTTGAGCAAATCTTCATTACCATACTCAGCAGAAGGCCATGGCTATGGAAAGTCAACTTGTCAACATCATGCACACATGCATACTGGTGCCCAGCCAGGCATTAATGTTGATGGAGCTGCTGATCTAGAAGTCAATTTTGCGTGGGCACCCGCACTTGCACCTCAGACACAGAATGTCAATGATGATCTTGCAGGTCCTGAATCAATATCACTTGATGAGATTAATGCAGCATTTGCCCTGCTGTAACACAAAAAGGACACCATGGAATGAGTGCTGATTGATGGACTTAAATCACGCTTGGCGAGTCGGCATGAAGTCGGACATTGAAACACTTATGATTTTCAAAGCATGATATATATGATACACAGGGGAAAGTCATACTACATAGTATAGTAGTATCAGCAGAGGTCTTTAAGCAGCGCACAATCCACTGTAACCTGCCACACCCATCAGCGATACACCACAGTTTTACCTGTACCCGTGCTCTACTCTACCGAGGGAGGACAACAGTGGCTGCAGACCGAGGAAGGACGAGACTGGCTGCAGACCGAGGCAGGGCTTGAGTGGCTGCAGATCTGGGCAAGAGGGTGGCTGCAGACTGAGAAAGGATAAGAGTGGCTGCAGACCGAGGCAGGGCTTGAGTGGCTGCACACCGAGGCAGGGCTTGAGTGGCTGCAGATCTGGGCAGGATGAGTGGCTGCAGATCTGGGCAGGATGAGTGGCTGCAGATCTGGGCAGGATGAGTGGCTGCAGATCTGGGCAGGATGAGTGGCTGCAGATCTGGGCAGGATGAGTGGCTGCAGATCTGGGCAGGATGAGTGGCTGCAGATCTGGGCAGGATGAGTGGCTGCAGATCTGGGCAGGATGAGTGGCTGCAGATCTGGGCAGGATGAGTGGCTGCAGATCTGGGCAGGATGAGTGGCTGCAGATCTGGGCAGGATGAGTGGCTGCAGATCTGGGCAAGATGAGAGTGGCTGCAGACCGAGGAAGGATGAAAGTGGCTGCAGACCTGGATAGGATGAGAGTGGCTGCAGACCAAGGGAGGACTACAGGAATGGCTGTAGACCGAGGAAGCATTGGAGTGGCCTGCTCAGTGATGTGTCACAGTGAGCATCCAGGTTCGAGGTCGACAATGACACCAACTGTGACCAACATGCTCAGCGCGAGATGAAAGTTTGGAACTTTTGGAACTTTTAAACTCTGACACAAAGTACATCACATATGCACAGAATAGATCGAAGTTGTGATCCCTCTGACTCCCACCCCTACTGTCACTATGCCTCATCAATCTGCACATAAAGAACTCCTGAATATTGTAGATCAGGCTGAACTTGCATTGGCCAAACTACAGTACCAGGATATCTTAGATGACTGGTCTGATTTTGATAGTGATTCTGACTCTGAGGACTCACTCTTGACCACTTCTGACAGTGATGACACAATCAGTCTGTCTTTTAGCTCTGCTTCCCCCCTCCCCCCTCTCCCTATGACAGGGACTTCAGGTTCTTCTGGCAATAGCTCTATCTCTTCTGATGATGTCCCTTTGCCTTACAACCGCCTTCTTCACACCATTAATGCTCTTCGTGATGAGGTTAAGAGGGCTTGTGTATTGCACAAGCCTGATGAGCCTCCTCCACGAGCACCTCAGCTTCACATGTTGGTTCATCATGAAGAACATTGCCCTCACTTGTTTCAGCAGAAACTCCGTGTTAACCCTGAGATCTTTGACGATATCCTCAATTATATATCTGATCATCCCATCTTCCAAAACCAATCCAACAATCCTCAGCTCCCTGTTTCCATCCAACTGGCTATTTTTTTTGAATCAGGCTGGTCACTATGGCAATGCAATTACCCTTGAGGATGTTGCTCAATGGGCAGGTGTCAGTGTTTGGTCCATGGTTAATTGCACTAATCGTGTGATGATTGCGGTGCTTGATGCCCATGATCAGTTTGTCTGCTTCCCAGCAGATAACTCTGAGGATGCTGATTTGGCTTGCAAATTTGCTGAGTCACGCACCTGCCCAGAGTGGAAAGGTGGCTTTTTAGCCATTGATGGCTCAACTATGGACCTTTTCACCAAACCTGGTTGCTATGGTGAGACATTTTTTGATAGGAAATCCAAGTATGCCTTGGCTGTCAGGTATTTTTTATTTATTCATCTTCTTGTGCAAAATTAATTTAGTTCCAGGCAGTCATTTTACCCCATAACCTTCTTATTGTGGATTATGCTCCGGGTCATCCCAGAAGTGTCCATGATGCATTTGCTTTTCGATCTACCCATCTCTATGAAGATCATGCTGACCTTTTGCCTGATGGTCATTGGGTTTGGGCAGACAGTGCATACCCATTGGAGCCATGGTGCATTGCCCCTTTCAAGAAACTTTGTAATGGGCAGTTGACAAAGAACCAGAAGTCATTTAATTATCACCTCTCTAAGGTATTTTTTTTGAAGGGCCATATTTCAATAAATTGATTTTATTTATTCAGATCTGTGTTTGTGTTGAACACACATTTGCTGTTCTAAAGGGACGGTTCCAGTCCCTCTGAGAGCTCCAGTTCAGGATCCAGGGTGAGAAAGACCTTGAGTTTGCTGTCCAGTGGATCAAGTGTTGCATCATCCTGCACAACATGATCATTCACTTTGAAACTGAGCATCACAAGAAGGATGGAACATATGAGAGTTCTCTAAAGTGGGCCCATTGTAGCGAGAAAAGTCATGCTGACTGTCAAAACCCCATTTTCGACAAGCATCTCGTTAACGTCTGCGGTGGCAACCGAAGAATTTCCTTATAGCAACGAAATAGCCTTTTCGCTCCACTAAGGCAGAACCAACCATTCTTCTCCGATGAACCCTTACCGGATCCTTGCACCAATGCCCTCATGTCCCGTCCTATTCCGTCTAGAATCCATTGGTGCGTAGTTACCTTGCTTCCGCCGTTACTAAATCTACAGCAGGATTTACCTTACATCTCAAGGGGCCACTGCACGCTGTGCGCCTCTTTATTAAATACCCTGTTTATTTTCCTTCTCGCTACTGGACTTGCATAATCATCTTGTACGTGCTCGCCTATGTTAAAAAGGACTCAACATACATATTATTAGCATCTGAAGATGCATACAAGTTTGTTTTTCACATGTATCTATCACTGTACCTGATGCTGCTACAGGAACACCTTCAAAATACTTGCGACCTCAATTTCCCTTGATGTCGGTGACTCAGACATTGCTAAGTTCTCCAGAATTCCACCTGGTTTCAAATGCACTGTCTACAAACCTTCAGTTCACGAGCAAAAGCGTTTTGAACCCCTTCACCAGAGTGCCTATCCAGATACGAGATTTTGGATGCCTAGCTTGTATGAAACATGGAAGAAGTCACCTGATGCACAGTACACTGAACACAGAACCTTTCCTTTCCTCAAGAATGCAGATGGCAAGCCGGTTGAAAGTCCAAGATAACTCGCATTACAAAGAGTTTGCAAAGCTGCTGGGCTGTGTCATATACCATACTTCTGATCCCAGATCCAACCATATCCGATCAGATCCTGTCCGGATCGCTCATCCGAATGTGCTCACTTCTCACACTCTATCTCCCTTGTATATAACTGTGTCTATCTCCTTTCATCACTCATCCTGTTTCCGGTACTCGGCTGTGTATAATTCCTTCCTGTGTCACTGGTCCGTTACCTGTGTTTCATTTCCAATTCATGCTTACTGATCCGCTGCACATTAACTAATAGACTTCTGTTATACTTTGTACATAGCCCTCGGTCCCAGACTTGTTGATTATCCGTCTTAGATACTTACTGTATATAAACCACTTGTAGATCTCCGTAGAACCTTAGTTCGAATATCATCTTAGATTCTGCTCATTCCGCTTCCTCTGGACTTGAGTCACTTTCCACTCAAAGTCATCTTCCGAGACTTGGGATTGATTCCTATAGTCTATATCTCCGACTCTATCTTCAGATAGTCTACCTCTGTCAGTTTCTAGTTAGGAATCCATTCCGAAGCTAGCCTTAATCCTCTTTCCATCCCTACACTCCAGATAACCTTCGGACATACCATATCTGATATCTTCGGATGTGCAGATCCGCCACGCAACTCCTTCCGGATCTTCGGACATATATCTCCTCTCTGAAATAAGGGGCATTACTCGGACAAGGGGCACAGTGCACGAACTGAGGCCAAAGCCCTTCAGATCTTTCACCCCTTGAGTATGGTCTTAACAGGCTGCCTTAAAGCAAGAGAACCAAGCTCCCAATACCTGGGGCAAGGCCAGGAACAAGATCCTTGACGAAGTTGCGGAGGAGATGGCATGTTTGCACCCTATTCTTGCCTTATGCGAAAATGGATGGAAGGTACATGCAATTGCGACAGAGCGGTATCCCTCATGGACAGCTACACACCTGAACAAGAAAAAAAGGAAGGTCCACAACACAGGGTTTGATGATCGTAACATGTCAAAACGGCGGAAAGTATCTGGGTCTGCTGAGCCTGAGTCTGATGCATCGAAGTCTCGAATCACTGGCGACAAGTCTATTAATACCCTCTCCGAGTCTGAGGTGAAACAGGACACACCGCCGAAAGACGTTACTACGACTTCCATCCTCAATTTTCAGAAAAGCGATGTCGACATGTCTGAGCAGGAACAACAGTCCAACGATACACAACAACCACAATCTATTGAAGTGTCGACTCCTTCCCTGCAGCCCGGGCCTGTGTCTCTTCCTGTGCCCCATGTTTCACTGATTACTGCTACCCATGACGCAAGCAACTCTCCAGAAGCTTCATCTCACGCAAACACAGCAGATACAACCCTCAAGACCGTCTCAATCATAGCAATGACACCGTCGACACGAGCACTTGTATTGCTGAGGACACAGAGACGCCCATAGAAGAAACATTTGCAACCATGGTAAGTCACCAACTCGGCTTGTATTATGTTCACACATACTGATAATATTGTAGGCCTCCTTCCCTGTTATCAAGAACCCTCTGTAAGTCTTCCAAAATGTTGTTCAAACTGGAACTGACTCGGGTACATGCAGTGCTAAGCTTGCTGGCCGAAAACGCGAATCCACTGTCCCCGATCCTGTGGTGACTCCATCCGACGTGCCCGCCCCACTGTCCACACCCACGCTGCCATCCAACGACAGGCCTGCACCCCCTGCATCAGCTACTGTTGAGTCAGCAGGCGCTAAAAAAATTCGACCTGGTACATCGAAGAATGGAAGGTATGTGATGTGTCGATCTAGAACACAGTAGCAACCTTTGACCTGGAATCTTGGATTTAGGTCACTCTGCGCACACTGGTGGTTGAAGCAGGTCGCTCCAAATGGCTCGTTGGCCAATTTCAGGATTTACTGGTCCGGATTGACGAAAGAGAAGCAGCTGGTACATACTCCTGTGATACATGTTTCACAGCGTTGATTTCTGTCTTGCAGGCTTATGAAACCGACGTGCTGAAGCTGGTAACAGACTCAACTAAATGCGCCCTCTTCCTGATGCAGCTGTTTACGATTTTTTTCTCAGGTCAAGGACGATATATGGAACGGCAACACAGTCGACATCATCAGCAAGATCTCTTCCAGCACCTTATACTAGTCGGCATACAGGGCGCATGCAGAGGTCGACATCAGGTGGACTGCTGGCGAGGACCAGGGGGGCAGCAGGCCGCAGCAGGCAGTGTCAACCAGCCATTTTCTTGTAATGCATATTAGCGTCGTTTTCGTGCGATTTGCGTAGTTTTATTGCCTGGTACAACTACAGTTGAGAATCTACGATTATCGACGGAAATACCATATGCGAGAATCGGTGCGAAATCGTGAGATCTCCGTCGAACAGCATCGCTAGAAAATATCATATATGTCTCATTCTCTACGGAAATCTACGGAAATCTTGCGTTCCTGAATCATCAATATTTTGGCCGTTTTCCGTCGATACGGTGAGGTCCGGTTCTCACTGGGGGTCAACGCTGACGCCTGACAACACCGAGATTCAGGAATTGAACATGCCAGGATCAAAAGCAAACCATCTCTTATCGAATTCTTTCTCTCGCGATGACTCACATCGCAACTATCTCGTCATCACTTTTTCAAGGAAGACTGACGTGGCTAAGGTGCTCAACATTGTCATCGCGTGAGCTGTCACATATATAATCGAGTATGATATGACTTTCCAGTAAGTCATGTTCTCCGTTGTATTCTTGTTGGCACTCCTGGCTTTCTCGGTCACGGGATCGCCCGTTGAAGTTCCCAATTCCCCCGTCACCCTCCCCATGACCAGGAAGCTAGCATTCTCCAATGTTACCGAACTCTTGCGGCACGATGAAGCCCGCTTGGCGGCCTTTGGAGAACACAGCACGCATGGCCGACGTGATGCTGATATTCCTCCTCATCCTACTGTTCCTTTGTCACCCGCCGATTTGGGAAACACATTTTCGGGCTACACCGTGAAGGCTGCCATTGGCAATCCCGCCGTAATATGTAAGTTCAACACTGAGACAACATGCGGCTTCTAACATATCATTGAAGATGAATTGATTGTTGACAGCGCTACCGCGATCACATGGGTTGGCGCCAGGACTCGGTACGGCTTCGGCGGCGTCGACACTAAAGACCCTGTGGCGGTCAATTACCGTTATGGCTCCTTCCAAGGTATGACATACAACAATATCATATGTTGAAAACATCTACAATTAGTATCTATAGGAACCATATGGAAAGATAGGATGATTTTAACTGAGAGATTAATCATCACCGGGATGGACATCGGTGTTGCTTCTACTTCGTTGGACGTCGTCGTTGACGGTGTCCTTGGCATCGGGCCTAGATCGTCTGGCCTCCGCGCCGTAATAGGTTCACCAGAACGAACGATCCCGACTATCACTGACCACCTGGTTGAGCAAGGCACCATTGTGCGGCCCGTTGTTAGTATCTTTTTCCAGCCCATCACTGCAAATGAAGTCAAGCATGGAGAGCTTACTTTTGGTGGAACCCGCCCTACCGCATACAACTACAACCTCAAATACATGTAAGGCACCTCAGCTTCTGGATCAATCCAGACTGATATTGATTGTTTTGTTCCAGTCATATCACCTCCACCCCCCCTCATCGAATTATTGGGGTATCGATCAGAGTATCGACTACGGTAATACACCTATCTTGGTCAACACCGCTGGTATCCTGGATTGTGGTACCACCTTTCTTTACCTTGCCTCAGGTGTGTATTTAGAGTGCAGCGAGTGATAATGGTCTCATCAGCGTTCGATAGATGCCTATGAGAGGTACAAGGATTTAACCGGCGGTACTGTGAATCCGGCGAATGGTCTTATCCAGATTTCCCCTGAACAGTTCGGACGACTACGTGCCTTGAATTTCTATATGGACCGTGTGAGTCAATTCTGTCGGCCCTCACATCCCTTGTTAACCATTTGCACAGGTTCTCTTCACACTCATCCCTGATGCGCAAATCTGGCCTCGTTCTCTCAATGAAAGGATTGGGGGCAGTGTTGATGATATATATCTCGTCGTTAAAGACCTTGGAACACCCACTGGCGCAGGGCTTGACTTTATTAACGGCTACGTATTCTTCCAGCGCTTTTACATTGTGTTCGATAGCGGCAAGCACCAAGTCGGTTTTGGCCGAACAATATTCACTTCTGCCATCAGCAACTGGAATTGACAAAGTATACGAAGCACACGGACTCTTCTCAAATAGGCTATGGAGGTTACGCGAGTTTCTGTATACTACAATTAGAATATAGCAATACAAGTGCTCGTCTTGTAGAGGTGAATTTAGGATATTTCTTTTGTGCATTAATACGCAGTATATTTATCATTGTCGTCTATCCTGTCCTGCATCCGAGTCTGCGTGCATGATACGTTGCAGATGTCAAAGAGTTGGAGTAATTGGCATAAAGCATAGAGTAGGTCAAGAGATTAGCGTCAACGTCCGACTGCTCTCGAGTCGCTGCAAGCCAGGTGCAAGTTTCGTCGAGGTGCAAATTTGATTCTTCAGCAAAGAGGTTTTCGACTGGTGTCATGAGCACTCGCGTCGTTATTCTCGCACGGCCGACAAGTGGAGATGGGGGGCCTAGCAACAGTACCAGGCCCTTCAAACATGTTTTGCCAACAAAAGCGGAGGTTGGCCTGAGAAACAATGAGCACCTCACAGATATCTTCGACCTACCAACCATGATCCCAGAGTGTGAGTGCACATTCTTTCAGACCATTGCTTATTTGCCGGTCGACCATGGCGCATAGGTCCTGACGAGAAGAAGGCGAAGGATATGAGAAACGGCGTCCGAAATGGATTTCCTTTTTGGTCACGCGCAAGAATTGCACGTATTACTTAAATAGGGGACCATTGCAACCGCTTTCGCAAATTTCCGACATATGTCACTCACACCGCAATGTTTCGTGCTTCAAATTTCAAGCTTAAGCCTGATATATATGTGTGCCCGCAACTCCCCGACCCTCGAGCTTTGTCCACGTCGAGTTCGGATCTGGAATAGGTCCAATTGTTGAATTACGTATGTACCACGTCGATCCGTCGGAGCCACAGGCCTAAATTTAAACCTCGGCCACCGGTAAACCGAAAATCACGCCGAGTCCTCGTATCTTCTGGCCATTCTCACTTGGAATCGACACCACAAAGACAATGATGCCTACAGCAAAAGTGGATGTAAACCAACAGACAGCTGCTGATATGAAGGCAGCACGTTCACGAACCTCAATTAGCGTCCAGAATGTCAGAAACTATCTATATGGTGAACAGTCTGAGACGTTCTAGTTCATGTAGCGTCCTAACTTCGCTCAGGTGGACAGAAAGTCTGGGATTTGCGTGAACGCCTGGAAAGGATTCTCGTGCAAGAACCATTATTTGACAAACAACACAGGTAAGTGATGGCTATATGGTCTTTCGTACGACTTATTCTCCCAGGGACTTTCTAGGGCGGACAGATCAATACATTAGAGCTGCCGCCATCATAAATAGGCTGGATGAGTTACGTCGGATGCATAGTTGGTCTCAGGCAGAATATAGTACAGCCTCGTCACTTCTATCGGAAGTGATGTCGATCACACTGCATGATGCTGCATTCCAGCCCGTCTTCCTCGGTCAAGGATCCCCCGCACTCATGGATAACTACTGGGACTTGGTATATGAGAAGGGTATTCAAGGGTATGTTGGCTCCAAGTTATTCCTTCCCGAACTATACTCAGTAGCTTCAGGTGTTATTTGCAAACCGAACTCGGTCACGGTACAAATGTAGCTCGCCTAGAAACTACTTCGACATATATCCCGGAAACTCAAGAGTTTGAAATAAATTCTCCCAGCCTTACCAGCACTAAGTGGTGGATCGGTGCTCTGGGAAAGTCCGCGACTCATGGTGCCGTCCAAGCAAAGTTGATCTTGCCGGATGGAAAGGATATGGGTCCTCACCTGTTCTTCGTGCAACTGCGGTCATTAGGTTTGCCTGTGTTTTACTCTATTTATGGCGACAATGAATGCTTTTACAGAGGACCACAAACCCCTCCAAGGAATCACTGTCGGTGACATTGGTCCAAAAGCTTCGGGAGGTAAGTGAAATCTCAAGCCATTGCAAATAATGCCTTATCTGATGGATTTACCACAGGCATGGCTGCGCAGGATCAAGGATTCGCGAGATTTGATCACGTACGAATACCCAGGACGAACATGTTCTCAAAGTTTGCTGAGGTGACGGCGGAGGGTAGTTATATCCAACCTCCTCACGCAAAACTCAGCTACGGAGGCGTAATTTTCTTCAATTTGTCCTGATATTGACATTACTGACACGATGCGTCAGATGATGTATATCAGGGCAAAGTCTGTTCATTCTTTGCACTTCTATCCAACAGGACTGATCACATTAATTCTAGCATGATACCAACGGCCGGATGGACCATAGCCAAAGGTAGAACTCTAAGCATCCAATGTAATCCTAATGCTAATCCTTGCGCAGCTGCAACAGTTGCTATTCGCTACACGACTGTCCGGAGGCAAGGCGAACCAAATGCCGAGGGACTCGAACGTCAAGTCTTGACATACCCTTCAACATACTACCGTTTGTTGCCCATCCTCTCCAGGGCATTCGTGTTCGTTGAACTCGGGAGGTATACGGTTTGTTCTACTTCTTCGTCCGTCAGTCCAAGTACTCACCTCCGAGATGATCAGGTGAAAGCGTTGAATGAGATGCAACAGCGGCTTGCAAATCGCGACACCTCCCTTCTTCCAGAGATGCATGCTCTTTTGTGTGGCTTAAAAGTCTTTGTTACCACACATGGAATCATTGATATCGAAACTGCTCGGCGTTCTATGGGCGGACATGGGTACAGCGCATTTGCTGGGCTAGGGCGATTGTACATGGAATACCTCCCCTCCGCAACGTGCGTCTTACCTTCTGAGCGTTAACTGACATTGAAGAAGTACCCAGGTTCGAAGGGGACAACTTTGTCTTGGACGGACAAGTAGTACGCGCTGCTACAAAGTCATGCAAAGCTGTACTTTCGTCGACCTTGGCTGTTGCTAAGCTTCCCCTTCCTTCGGCTTATCTGCGTCTCTTGTCCACAACCAGCGAGGCCCCTCCACAAGTCACCGCATCGACTTGGCAGGATGTTCGCAGCGTTGTCCTTCTTCTAGAGTGGCGTGCTGCTCTAATGGTAAAGAACTTCACGCAAACGCCAGCGAGTGCAGACGTCGATGCGAGCATCAATCAACGCTTGGCCAAAGCCGTAACAGAGGCTTTTGTCGCTGCGCAGGTCGGTGAGATGATCAACAATCTCGCCGTTTTACCTTCGGAGGATGCGAAGGTCGTGGGCTACCTTTATAGGCTGGTTAGTTGCTATCTTCGTCGCTGCAAATGTTCTGATTGCATCGTTTTAACAGTACTTACTAACGAGTGCTGAGAGCGCTCTCGTGGATCTTCTTTCAATTGGCTTGATTCGCCATACGGGCGCTGGCGATCCTACGCAGGATCTCCGCTTAGCTATCAAAGCCCTTTGTATTGAAGTGTTGCCCAACGTTATTGGTCTAACTGATGCTTTTGGCTTCTCGGACTGGTCTCTAGACAGGTACTTGCAAAGTTCAACGGTATTTGTACGATTGATATTGACTACATTCGATAGCGCACTGGGAGTCTTTGATGGGCGCGTTTACGAGGATGAAGTTACTCCTGCTTATGTTGTAAGCCTTTGTTCGTCATTTGGTTATCATTTACTCAGCCGACGTAGCCCTATATCCGACCCATGTTACAACGCGGACAAGCTGCGGCTCAGCAGAAGACAAAGCTCAAAAGTAGACTCTGAAAATACCGATGATATACTCAGAGCAGACGCTATTTATGAGATGCACGTGTTCCTCCCTAAAAACATGTTCAGACGAGTAATTTGCGCACCCTAGGATGTTCAGCACCAGAGTAGTGATGTAAGCTAGCATGGTATTTGGTTTTCTTGGATCCTTGTCAATTTGTGAGGTATATCAACGCACATGTACCAGTATTTCCTTATTTCAGTGAGTCAATTACTACAGTCATTTTTGAAGTCGATATATGCAGTAAGTTGATACAATAGGTCCAAGAACCATTAATCACCTGCGATAGGATTGATCTTAGAACTCAGCAACAAGTATTAATACGCGGAGGTTCATCGTTGTTAGGAAGATAACATCAGTAGAAGGGACATCAGCACCTCACACGCGACTACTGGCATGTCTGTTCCCAGCGACTGGAAACTTCAGAGGTACTTGGTCACGACCACTCAGTGTTCTGCCCGGCACCGAAATAAATTCATTCAGAGGTTTGATGGTGTCCAGGTATGTCATTTTCTGGCCAATAAACATGAGAAGCGAGCAAGCGAAATGGTTCCAGCTGTGTGGGGCACTAGAATTCAGAAGCAACGAACTGATCAGACTTCCTTGCAGAATCGAAGAGGCTGTTTACCACCTGTTTTGCGCGTTAATCAGTAGCATCCGAGCGCCGCCTTTGAATTCGTAACCTATGATCTGAGATACGACAAACCTAGCGCCGGTTAATCGGCAACACTGGCAATTGGCGCGTACATGCTGTAGAAGAAAGGAAGTCCCGGAAAGTTAAAGTTTAAGGCGGCTATTGGCAGGTGTTGCAAATCTAAACTTGCCCTCATGCGCCCTAATTAAGTTAGAGTTGTGTGTATAATGCCTGCCACAAGTCACGAAGTGGCAAGTGGCTTTGGGAAATTTTTACTATGTAGTAAGCGCGCGCCTAGGTCATCTGATATAGAAATATCATGCCACACTTGCTCTTTTGTCTTTTTTACTCTAAGAGTACTAGTGAGGATGACCGGATACACGAGTTTGTAGCTAGGCGTTATCATCATTATTATTTGCGCATTTTCATCGATTGCCACTCAGTCACTTACATAGTAGTAGGCGTGTTCAATTTTACGCGTGTAATCCAATTTATTGTATGGGGTTATACACGAGAGGTTTGCGCTCTTTCCATGTGTTATCCGAACATGATGCATTGATGGAGGTTCAAGTTTACCATCATGAGCGCCGAGCACTGGGCTGGCATGGTTATGTTAGAAGCGACTGTTGTTTCATCTATCATCAATGTATTCCTGTGTGGTGAGTCTCGTAGTTTTCTTTATATAGTTATTGATAGCATGAGCACATGCAGCGCTGCACAAGACCATCCACTTGAAACGTACAACGTCTAATAGTTATCAGTAGTTAGTGAGGCTGTCACCAATCTGCAAGTACAATTTTCGTGAAATTTTCATGGCAATATTTATTATTGAAACAAATAATCGAAGCCAGGGATCACCAAAACTTCAAAACCTGCCAGGTTATGGTACAACGAAGTTCTTCTGTAATAGAGCCCAATATTATTGAATGAGATTTGTGTTCGACAGGCGAGGAGAGTCTGGGGTCTTTTTAGTGCCGGGGTTTGAAGAAGCTCGAAGGAACCGAGTAAAATCTGACTAATCGATCGTTCTGAGTTCACAGCATGAACACTTGCGTCTCGCGCACCCATCACATATGGAGTTGTTACGAGATGCCGCTACAATGTTTCTACAAACGAACTTCATCTCGCGATGCAAGGAACCTCTGAGAAACTTTGAAGGTTAGTACTCCGTCAAATAGATCATATTTATATCAGAGTACCAGGATCGAGTCCGCACAACCCACTCTGCTTCTACGATGTCTCGTTCGTTCGCGCACTTTCTACGCCACACCACTATCATCAGTATCCAGGTTATTATCCTGGCATTTGCGTACGGGTTTCTTGGCGCAATTCTGTATTATGGTTCCATCTATCCATCTGAACGAGTCAGCATATTATGGAAGAATCACCCCGAAGAGTTGACAATGGTAGTCACATTGATAGCAACTGTGCTTTCAGTGACTACATCTACGTCTGTATACCCTTTTGCTCTCCATAGCATACCACTCACATAGAGATGAACATTCCCCTAGTCTTTTTACGATTTCAGTGAAGGAAGCATTGAGACACCGGATGTCGCGACCCATCTCTCTCGTTCAACTAAGCGCCGGTGTCGCCTTGTCGAAGGGCACGGCCATTTTGAGACCTGAGTACATCCAACTGACCACCCTGACGCTGTTTGTCTTTGGTGTGCTGAGACTCTTGACAGCTGGGTAACTCGCTACTCAGAGCATCTTCTTATTGCAGTGTTGTCTAATTTAAGTGCGGATATAGGTGGACAACTCTCCTGACACCAACCCCCTTCTCACTGCCAATTAACATGCAAGGATACGAACTGGACATTACTGGAACCGCGTTTGCCGCCGAGCTCTTGCAAGAATATGAAAATCAAGGTTTCACTGACAGTGCGTGTCTTTACTTTCTCTGTGCTTTATCCGTTTCTTATAAAATGAATAACACAAGTCCGGGACGATGCTTTCGAGGTCCTCGACATCGGCGGAATGCTAAGTGGAATTTCTGCGGCAGGGCAAACTTATGGTCTTCCTGGAACATTTAATTTCAATGGCGTAAAATATAATATATCTACTCGTAGGTTCCGATTCTCAGGTCGCTGTTTTGCAATGACGTGTTGTGTACCTAGAGGGGATTGTGCCCGCTATCGAGGAATATTCCGGTTCACATGCAATCCCGGGTCCTAACGGTACTCGTCTCGGATTTTCTGGTGGAAATGTCACAGTCAACACAAGACCGACGCCAGGAAACCGTACCAGCTTGCCTCTTCCTCAGGGCTTCAGCAGGAACTATTCCATGTTACAGCAAGGCCTAACGGCCAATGTCAGCTGCTGGCCCATCTTGAATAACACGCAGTATGCTTTGAACATGAACTCTACAGTTGTCTATGTCAACGCAGCGGCTGATAACGACTCCATTGCTGGTCTTAACCTGTGGAGTATAGTTGGAAACTGCGGTGCTAGTGAGTTCCGACCGCGTATATCCTGCCTCAAACTTACTATCAGCTCTTAGATACGTCCGTAAAGCAGGAATATGCGACCATGCTGAATGCAAGTGGAGATGCGACCTCGTCGAGTGGCTTTCTTCCTTCCGTTGTGTGCCCAGGGCCTACCGCTATGAGTCAAACTTCTGCGAATCTGAGTCAAACTTACACAAGCTTCAGTGAGCCATTGAAATATGTATTTGTAGTTGTTGACCAATTCTGTTCCTATAGCGATTCTTTCCCAAGGATTTAACAAGTATCGGTTCCTTAACGCAAGTGTGTGCGAAGTGACCCCGTGGTTTACCACCGTCCGCGCTAATTATTCAAATGATCTAATTTCTTCCGAGTATATTTCACCCACCCCTTTCGGACCAGAGAATATTCTGCTACTGTCATTCATCGCTGGAGTTGCCAAGTTTCAGTCGATCAGCTCACAAGGCCTTATGAGCAGCACGATCGGAGATACTCTGTACTCCATCTATTCTTCAACAACTACCACATCTATAAGCGATAGTCTTGGAAATCAGACACAGGTTTACAATGAGCTGGTGAGTTTCATGTTGCAAGATCTTTGTCCATATTAAGTTATGTCTTTCTTAGGAGGAGTATTGGCGTGGCGTTGTTGAGTTTTCTGCGACAGTGAGTTTTCTTATCCCTTAGGTCCAATTTAAAATTAATGTTGGTAGTTCCTTCGCTCCGGGTTCATGGCTGAGGGTAGCTACTCCAGTGGTATCCCAGCCAACCTCCAGTCCACAGTCAATGGGACAGTATACATATCGACGATAGGTTGGACTTCAAGCTGGCGGTCGGCGACATATCTTCTCGCTATCGTTCCCAGCACTATCATTACCATCCTTACATTTGCCTGCGCTTTGTACAGTATCTTCAAGAACAGGAGCTATAGGACCACATTCGATGCGTCAAACACCCTTCATGTCATTATGGCATCCGCTACTGGGGATCTGAAACTGGGAGATTTCAGTCATAAAGGGATTGTTGCCAACGAGGGTGTGGAGGTGCAGTTAGAGGAGTCCAAGGACAACGATGATGTGAAGAAGTTTGTGAAAGTTGTTCAAATGATGCCCGTATGATTCTGGGTACCATCGCGCTATGGCAGTTTACTCGTATACCCATTTCTCCTGTTTATGCTACATAGTACACTTGACATGTTTCCAGCATTGACGACTTCCTGTTATCGAAATATGACACTCAAAAGTACTGAACGGAATGTTTGTGCCTCAAGCCGGTTGGTATGGTCCTGGACTGTTCCCGGAGTCCCAAACGAGGCTCGAATTTTGTCCACGTCGAGTTTGAGTCTGGAATAGTCGAATTAGGTTTGTACTACGGTTAGCCACCTAGTAGTAAACACCCTCGGTTTGTTGCCACTGGTAAATGACGTCGAGTAGTTCCTTCGTCGTGTATATACTATGTATGCCTAAGCCCCATGTTTGTTCAACATCTAATGACTTCGACAATCAAGGTTTAATGGTATACTTAGTTACCAGTAGTGTGCCATGCTCTATACGATATGATGCTAGCCCGATATGTGAGCAACGTTGATTTACTATTTTCGTTATTTGTAACCCGAGTTCCACGATATTTTTATGTAATGTTGGTTTACGAGAAGTCACATCACCGCCATCGGCCAACCCCTCTTCGTCTCAAGAATTCTACTATGTCACTTTAATTATATGAATCCAGGACAGAATAATGCCTTTTACTATTTCACACTAGGCTGACGAAGTTTAGCCTCGTTTCTAGTTACGAGATCCCGCTACCATGGAGCTACGAACGTGATACAGTCGAGGCGCCAGAAATTTTGAAGGTTAGTACTCCGCAAAATAAATTATATTTGTATCTGACTACCAGGATCGATTCTGCACTACCCACCCTCCCTACGATGTTTCGTGTGTCTGCGCACTTTCTACGCCACATCGCTGTCATCAGTAGCCAGGTTATGATCCTGGGATTTGGGTACGGATTTCTTGGCTCAGTTCTCTATCATGGTTATCTCTCTCCGTCCGACCAAGTTAGCAACTTATGGAAGAACCACCCCCAAGAGTTGACAATGGCAATCACATCAATAGCAACTGTGCTCTCGGTGACTACCGCTACGTCTGTATACCCTTTTACTCTCTCTAGCATACCACTCACATAGAGACGGACATTCCCCTAGCCTTTTTACGATTTCAATGAAAGAGGCATTGAGGCATCGGATATCACGGCCCATCTCTCTCGTTCAGCTAAGCGCCGGCGTTGCTTTGACGAAGGGCACGACCATTTTGAGACCTGAGTACTTCCGATTGACCACCCTGACGCTATTCGTCTTTGGTGTGCTGAGACTCTTGACAGCTGGGTAACTTGTTACTGAGAGCCTCATACTGTCGCAGTGTTGTCTAATTTAAGTGCCGATATAGATGGACAACTCTCCTGACACCAGTCTACTTCTCGCTACCAATTAATATGCAAGGATACGAACTTGACATTACTGGAACCGCCTTTTCGTCCATGCTCTTCAACGAGTATAAAAATCAAGGTTACGCTGACAGTGCGTATCTCTAACTCTAAATGCTTCGTCTGTTTCTTCTAAAATGAACAACCCAAGTCCGGGACGATGCTTTCGAGGTTCTCGATATCGGTGGAATGCTAAGTGGAATATCTGCGGCAGGGCAGACTTATGGTCTTCCTGGAACATTTAATTTCAATGGCGTAAAATATAATATATCTACTCGTAGGTCCAGATTATCAGGCCATTCAAACTGTTTTGTGATGACGTGTTGTAGAGGGGATCGTGCCCACCATCAACGAATATTCCGGTTCACATGCAACTCCGGGTCCTAATGGTACTCGTCTCGGATTTTCTGGTGGAAACGTCACCGTCAACACAAGACCGGTGCCAGGAAACCGTACTAGCTTGCCTCTCCCTCAGGGTTTCAGCAGGAACTATTCTATGTTGCAGCAAGGGTTAACAGCCACTATCAACTGCCAAGCCATTGGCTCGAGTGACACGCAGTATACTTTGAACACGAACAACTCTGAAGTCGTCTATGCCAACGCAGCGGCTGCTTTGAACAACTCCCTTGCTGGTCTTCGACTGTGGAATATAGTTGGAAACTGCGGTGCCAGTGAGTTCTGACCGCATATATCTTGCCTCGAATTTACTGTCAGCTCCTAGATACGCCCATAACACAGAACTATGTGACAATGGTGGATGCAAGTGGAAATGCGAACCCGTCGAGTGGTTTCCTTCCTTCCATTGTGTGCCCAGGGCCTATGAATCTGAGTCAAATTGCTACAAACTTCAGTAAGCCATTACAAATATGCGTTTGTAGTTCTTGACCGATTCTGTTCCTATAGCAATTCTTTCACAAGGATTTGACAAGTATAGTTTCCTTGGCCCAAGCGTGTGCGAAGTGACCCCACTGTTGACCACAGTCCGCGCTGATTATTCCAATGACCTCATTTCTTCGGAGATCATTTCATCTACTCCTTTCCAGTCAGAGAATGTTCAGCTACTGTCATTCGTGGCTGGCGTTGCCAAGTTTCAGTCGATCAGCTCACAGGGGCTTGTGAGCAGCACGATCGGAGATACTCTATTCTCCATCTATTCTTCAACTACTACCACAACTATAGGCGATAATCTTGGAAATCAGACAGTTTACAAAGAACTGGTCAGTTCCATGGTGCAACGTCTTTGTCCACCTTAAGTTACACCTTTCTTAGGAGGAATATTGGCGTGGGGTTGTTGAGTTTTCTGCCACAGTGAGGGTTCTGATCCTTTGGGTCCAATCCAGATTGACCTAGCATCGTTTGGCAGTTCCTTCGCTCTGGGTTTATGGTTGTGAATAGCTTTCCCAATAATACCATCCCGGTCGAGCTCCAGTCCCCGGTCAATGGGACGATGTACATATCAACGATAGGTTGGACTCAGCGGTCGGCGACATATCTTCCTGCTGTCATTCCCAGCACGATTCTCACCATCCTCACATTCGCTTGTGCTTTGTATAGTATCTTACGGAACAGGGGCTATAGGACCACATTCGATCCATCGAACACCCTTCATCTCATTATGGCATCCGCTGCCGGGAGTCTGACACTCGAAGATTTCAGCAAGGATGGGATTATCAACAACGAGGATGTGAAGGTGTGGCTGGACGAGTCTGAGAAAGACGATGAAACAAATAAGAAATTTGTGAAAGTTGATTAAATGAGGCCCGTATGATTTGAGGCACAATCGAACTATGGCGACTATCTTTTCTTATTCGTGTACTTACCTTTCTATGTCATATAGGGTATTTGAGACATCTTTTGCTTTGATAATATCCCCTGGTCACTGAAACTGAACAGAATGTGCGTGCTTCAAGCCTTGTCTTCATTGGCAGTTTGGTTAGTCACTTTCAATGTCAATGATCTTGAAAGAATAGAGATAGAACACATGGCTGGGGTGTTGCGACAGTGGTTAACAAATTAAGTACTACAAACGAAAATTAAAATCAAGCAAAAACCAAAACCTCCTGCTCCCTGCAGAGCACTAGATAACCTTCATCGAGCATATCCCGTGCTATACACCATTGCCAGTCGATATATGCACGCGCTCCTGGAAAGCAATTGAGGTCATGCCGGTTCATCAGGAAATGTGCACATTACTTAATCGCACTTGAAATTTTGAAATTTTGCACAAAGTCGAGTAAGCTGGCTCAGCTGAGCTCAAGACTGGACATTTTTGCTTGACACGGACTTCATGTCTTTGAGGAGATACATGGCTAGGTTGCTATTAAGAGAGCTAAGATGCAAAGTGATCAAGTCAAGGATGCTATTTCGAACGAGCTATGATCTACAAATTTGTTTACATAGAAACCTTTAAACAAATCCAGGGAGTTGTGAAATTTAATGTCATCTTCAATAAAATCATTGCCGAAAATCGGTAGCAAGTGTGATGCGCGAATGATCGTGTCGAGATGTACAGTGGCTCAAAAAAGTGTCCGGATGTTTGTGGAGATTTGTGTAATTGCTTCACTGTGAGTCAGGATGTGAAAATATGACTAAGCCATAGTGAGGTGTCAGGAAGCCCTGTTTCTCAGCTTTATTAGTGTTCCCTATGGCGTGGGAATCCACTCACACCATGCGAATATATGGTCATTTTAATTTGATGACTCATTCGGACACTTTTTTGACTTTCAGTTTGACCAACAGAATCTCTATAATTCTGACACTTTGTGTGACCTCCTTTTGCTCTAATCACCTATGCCACTCTTCTAAACATATTATTTATCCATTTCTGATATTTTTCCTTAGCTATCTTGCTCCACCCTGCTGCAACTCTGTCCTATAGCTGAAATAGCCTCTGTGGTGAATTTTAATAGGCTGTATGCAATTTCGTGAGTAATTGCCAGAGATATTTGATAAATTTGAGGTCTTGGGACTGCACTAGTCAGTATATAATACTAACATTGTGGCCTTCAAGTAATCAGTGCCCAACTTAGAGGTTTGCTTAGAGTCATTATCTCATTGGAAGGAAGTGTCTTCTCTATTAATCCATAACTCCTACATGCTTCTTAGCAAACATCTATCTAAAATGAAAATGAGACACTCTGTATTTATTATCCTCTCTATTTCATAGAAAATATTTGTTCTATGTGGCCTCATACCATCAAGTTTCATCCTCCAAACATAAGTCTTTGTTTAACTTCTTTTTTTTCCAGTAGATCTCCTGCCTTTTTTCACAAATTTTTCATGCTTCATGACCCCTTACTATGTATTTTGGTCTCATCTGACAAGATAACCAATTTCCAGTCATAACAGTCCAGTACTGATGCTTTAAAGAAAAAGTTTATCTTGTCTGTATATGAGTTGGAGATAAAAGAGAGTTTCATTCTGCATTACAGCTTTAAGATTGGACACCTTGAGGGTATTACTGACTGTCTGAGCTGAGAGAGTAGTGGAGATGATGGAAGCAATGATTTTGATAGACTTAGTAGCATTAATGACCTGCCCAGTTAGAATATAATGAATAAGATATCTTTTGTCATATACAGTGAGCTTTCAAGTTAGCTATGAAATGGTTTTAAGATCACAATATTAGTGTCCTATAATGGCCAGAATAGTACCAAGACCTCAAATCTATTAAATATCTTTGGCAATTACTCAAGAAATTGCATACAGCCTATTAAAATTCACCACAGAGGCTATTTCAGCTATAGGACAGAGTTGCAGCAGGGTGGAGCAAGATAGCTAAGGAGGAATATCAGAAATGGATAAATAATATGTTTAGAAGAGTGGCATAAGTGATTAAAGCAAAAGGAGGTCACACAAAGTGTCAGAATTATAGAGATGTTGGTCAAACTGAAAGTCAAAAAGTGTCCGAATGAGTCATTGTTACAAGAACACCTTCTTGCGCCCCTACTATCATTTTTCCTCCTATGTGTTGCTGTCTACTCTCGTCCCAACAAGACCTCCACCCTCGTCCTCCACTACCTCATCTGGCTTGCTGTCGTCACTCCTTACCTTGCCTATGCTCGCCTCCTCCATCACCGCTAAACATGCACTCTTCCAGCACTCTCTGCGCTCATCCGCACTCTTCGCACTCCCCGCACTTCTCGCATCTCAAATGCCTCTGTCGCATCCGACACCTTCTCCTGCACTTCAACATGTGCTAACCCCTGGTTCACACAATCAGCCCTCTGGTTCAGGGACTATGTCCAGTGTCGTATTTCCTCTTATCTTTTCCTTTGCATTTACCTATGACTCGTGTGTCGCCTCATTGGCTCATACTCTTTATACCTTCAGCTCCGCACCTGTGACTCCCTTTTGACATGTGTGCATTCATTGGTTCATACGCCTCTGACTCACTCATGAGCATGCGTCTTCCTATTGGCTATCTGACTTCATACTTAATCCAGCGATACTTACATATTCGTGCTCTGCTTCAATCTTACATATAAATATGCGCAGATAGCCTTTGTACTTCTTTAACTTGAATCTACTTGATCTTCGACCCTGAACTTCCTTTCGATAAGCTTTTCATAAGCTTATTGTTGCTATTTGAACTTTGTAGAAGCTCATCGCTTCTACACCTTTGATCGTCGTCAAGAACCTTGTCTCTGTGACGTAGGTTGTGAGACAGCGCATAGCGCCCACCTCCGACCAATGCAACTAGTGCACTCCATGCTATGCGACCAATATGCATGGGCTGCCGCTCTTGATAGAGTGCCTGTCGCAGACGCCACTCAAGTTCCTTAGCACCTGGCTAGGTCACTAACAGTCATCAAATTAAAATGACCATATATTCGTATGGTGTGAGTGGATTCACACGCCATAGGGAACACTAATAAAGCTGAGAAACAGGGCTTCCTGACAATTCACTATGGCTTAGTCATATTTCCACACCCTGACTCACAGTGAAGCAATTACACAAATTTCCACAAACATTTGGACACTTTTTGAGCCACTGTATAACAGAGAGCTCTCATGAGCTGTCATATACCATACTTCTAATCTCAGATCCGATCATATCCGTCCAGATCCGATCGTTTCCATATCCGTCCGGTCCACAGATCCTGTCCAAACCACCCTTTTGAATGTACTCACTTCTCGCACCTTAACTCCCTGGTGAACATCTGCGTCTATCTCCTTTCGTCATTTCTCCTACTACCGGTACTCCGGCTGTTTATATTTCCGTCCTGTGTTACTGATCCTTTTCCTGTGTTCATTTCCGATTCATGCTTACTGATCCGCTGTGCAATAACTAATAGACTTCTGTTACACTTCGTACATAGCCCTCGGTCCCGGACTTGCTAATTATCCGTCTTAGATACTTACTGTATATAAACCACTTGTAGATCTCCGTAGAACCTTAGTTCGAATATCATCTTAGATTCTACTCATTCTGCCTCCTCCGGACTTAAGCCACTCTCCGCTTTAAGTCACCTTCTGAGACTTAGGATTGACTCCTATAGTCTATACCTCCGACTCTATCTTCGGATAGTCCATCTCCATTAGTTTCTAGTTAGGAACTCGTTCCGAAACTAGCCTTAATCTCTGTCCTCTCCTTACGTTCCGAATTACCTTCGGACGTATTATATCCGACACCTTCGGACACCCGGATCCGTCACGCAACCCCTTCCGGGTCTTCGGACGAATAACTCCTCCCTGAAATAAGGGGCATTACTCGAGAAAGGGGCACAGTGTACGAACTGAGGCCAAAGCCCTTCGGATCTCTCTACCCTTGAGTACAGTCTTAACAGTATATTCGAACTCAAACCTTTCCGAGTAACTTAGCAACCATCCCATATCATGCTCCCCGTAAAGCTCAGAACACACTCCGAGGAGCTGGACTTGGTCCGATCCAACGAGATCCCACACCCATCGTCCAAACATTTACCAGTTTCTCTCAACGCCGCGCAAGCATGAGCGACATAGGTCAAAGTATCTCCGCCCGTCAAGCCAGACTGGATCCGATAACACCAACTCGGAACCCGGATAACCCAGACTCCAATTCGCGCCTGACCATTCGCTTTGATGATGAGCTGCGCAGTAACCTACCAGATGATGAAGTTGATGATCTGGACAATGAGGACCTGGATGACGAAGAAGATAAAATCCACCTAAACCCTCAGGACCGGGTCCTAGCCCAACTATCCGTAGCCATTAACCACCTCGCTCGCAGTAGCCGTCGCACCCCCACCTCGGATGATAGCAAAGTCAAAGTCCGTGAGCCAGATACCTTCGATGGGTCCGAACCTCGCAAGCTCCGGGCATTCTTCGTCCAATGTGAGCTCAACTTCCAGAGCAAACCTAGCGCTTTCCGTTCCGGACGCGCTAAAGTCAATTTCGCCCAATCCTACCTTAAGGGTATGGCTCTCGAGTGGTT